>QFEV01000673.1:39524-57762 GCA_003316405.1 Thelephora aurantiotincta
AGGCTCAAGAACAGCTTAACAGCCAATCACCCTCCAAGAAGAGTAAATGAGGTGGGTGGGACATTGTAGGTACCGGTGACTTACCCCGCAGACGAGTGCCCCAGATAGCGGAATCTCAAGGGTAAACCCGGCCGTGGGCCCTGCCGCTTGCCGGCGCTGTTGCTTATTTGCTGCAATTCTGTCAGTTCGCACATCCCGCTGGCGTGGAATCTGACCTTGATATTTACCCTGATATACGTGTGGGTAAATCGCCCGAGTCGATCATCTCGGATGTTGACACTGAGCTATCACCATGGCTCCACGGCTGAACAAAAGACAGCTCAGAGAACAGGAGGAACTTTCCGCCTTACGTCCTGCTGGTGATGAGTCTGATATCGGCGACGAAGAGACGCCTCATGCGGACAAACCCACGATGGTGCGTTTTATGTCGCTGGAAATTTTCCAACACTGAGGCTGAGTGAAACACCAAAAGTTTGGCACCGGCACGCTGGTGGTCGAGGATCTAGAGGAAGAGTCAACCAACACGTCCTCGAAACCAAAGAAAGTCCGTGCTTTCGCCTTCACTCGTCTACCGAGAGTCAGCTGACCAGGCGAGAAAGGGGAAGAAGAAAAAGAAACATCTTGTGGCTGATCCTATCGTCAAAAATCCGTTCCAATCCGCCGCGTCCAAAAAATCCAAGAAGCAGAAGGGCAAAGCCGGACAATCCAGCGATAACCAAGATTTCGACAAAGTTCTAGCAGAGCTATCCCTGGAGTCGCACGGGACTCGACAAGTTACTGGGGGCATTTCCAACCCGGCCCCATCCCCTTGCAAACGCTTCACGACTCTGTTATCCATCTCTCCGCAACATCTTGATGGCGAACTCGAGATGCGGAAATTCTTCGGGTCCAAGGTCATCGCCTCCTCAAAGACTGCCCCTCGTACAGCTTCAAAACGGGTGAACGCGGCCCATAGATCAAGTTTGACAAATCCCAAACCAAACTGGTGGCCGGCACAATGGCGTGAAGGACTCTCCATCCGCCAGCTTACTCTCGATGAAGTTGAGGACAAGCTATTTCGCCACGGGTGGTCAGACCAATCAGAAGAGGTGTGGTGGACTGTGGAATACGGAAAGAAGTATCGAGCAACTACTATGGCTTTCATACAAACTGTTATGTCCGGGGGTAAGCGGTAGAACTGTCGGTCCTCAAGTCTAGTCTGATATTCACAGATCCCGAGGGGTTCAATCACCTCTTGCGAGCGCAGCCTTATCATGCAGACACGTTGCTTCAGCTGGCAGAAGTATACAGTCATCGAGAAGGTGTCGCATCCGGCTCTCCGACCTTTTCTTTCTTCTGATGCATATCAGAGTACAGCGCCGCCTCTGACTTCGTCGACAGGGCACTTTTCAGTTACGAACGAGCCTTCGTAGGAGTATTCAATTGTTTGGGCGGGTGTCACCGGTTAGATTTCGACCGTGTAGAGAATCGGCCGTTCTTTTTGGCTCTTCATCGCCAACTGGTGTCGGTTTTGGTCGTATTCACATCTTGTCACACGGTAATCTGACGATTGGCAGTGACCTCCACCGACGGGGCTGCACCCGGACAGCATTCGAGTTTGCCAAGTTGTTGTATTCCCTGGACCCATGGACTGATCCACATGGATCTTTGCTCCATTTGGACGGCCTTGCGGTAAAGGCGGGATTGTGTAACTGGGTATTAGACGTCTGGGGATACTTCGAGGAAAATCAGGACGGCCTCGCGGGCAGGCTCACTCCGGCGGTTCTACCTGGGTGGTGGTATACGAGAGCGCTAGCGGTGAAAGCCTGCGAGGACGCTAAGGGGTTGCAGGCTAGTGGGATCACTTGCCTCTGTGACGTCCCCCTGACCTTGACATCCTTTGAATTCTAGGACCACACATCAAGTATCCAGACGTTTGTGGCTGCAGTGTCCCGTTTTCCTTCCCTTCTTCCGCTGCTCGCAAAGAAGGCTGATATAAAATTGCCCACGGAAGTTCTATTTGATCCCGCTTTCAAATCGCATGTTGACTCGTCGTGAGACACCCCAATCTTCTCAACCGGAATTCACCCACTTGACGCTATACCTCATTTTCAAGCTCTCTTTCAAGCCCAACTGATGTAGCGGTACAGCTCCTTTGCCACCTCTACGTCCAGAGATGGGGCGACCTATGGCTAGGTAGTAGTCATTCCTCCTGGCTGTCGGAATGCATCAAGTCACTCCCACCCCTGAACATGATCTCAACAAGCACAAGCAAGGATCAGTCCACAGTTCTAGCTGCGACAACGGTCCACACTTCAATTTACCGACATGTCATCGTCCTTGAGAAAACATGCCGAACCTTATTTGCCTTTGTCCCAAAAGAAGTTCTCAGTAGCAGACAGCTCGCATGCGACCCTCTGCCACCGCACCTGAAGGTCAGCGAGTACAACGCGGATTTCTTCCAGGGTGTCGAAGATGTGCTAGTATACCGCCCCCGGAGGCTGGGTGTCAGGCAAGAAGAACATCTTTTAGAGAGGCTCGTACCAGACGGGGTGTTCCGTAGGCAATTACAGGTTTATACACTTCATTTCACCTCGCTGCGCCTGCGAATAATGGTTTCACAGGATTTTTTTGGAGCACATCCGAATCTCGCCGAGCGATTCCCTGGTGGCATCGTTCAGTTTGCACAGTTGGCGGCAGAGTTGCCCGAAGCTGCCCTGGAGGATCTGATGATCGCGGAAGTGGATGGCTTCGGCGTACCAAACCCCAATGGGGGGATGCCAGGTCAACTAGAGGGCGAAGCAGGAGCACTCGGGTTCGACCAAGATATCGGCCAAGTTCCCGTTGTAGGGGAAGCAGAAGAAGACAACAGCGAAGACGAGGCAGACGTTGAGGTTCGTGAATGCACTAATACACGAGTCGTTCTTCTAAAGCTTTTACCGTCTGTACAATAGCCACTTCCAGTAAGGATCCTACGCAACGTAGTCAACCGCTTCCTTGGCGGCCCAGCCGCTGGAGTTTCAGAATCCTCGAGCAGCGACGAGGGTACAAACCTGGATCAGGACGGGGTGGATTAGAATACAGTAAATTAGTCAAAAACTGAAGGAGGCCGTGCGGTATTACGATAAGGATAATTGGCGTTCTTGAGGGTGATGCAAATGGGGCGTGATGTGATGGATATGCGAGTGCAAGAATGACGGTTTGTGGGAAGGTTCTAGGGAGGGCTCCAATCCACGTAGAATCGGACCAATAAAAGATAGAAGTCGTTGCTGATGACCCGCCCATTCCTGCTCAACGTCGTTCTTGACATTGGCCCTTAGGGAAGGGTTAATGGACTTAACGGTCAAGTCGAACACGGCGGAGATGGGCCGGTGGTCGGATATATTTGCCTCCCAACGGCAATACTGAGTTTGCACAGCTCTTGAGTTGTTGAACACCCTCCAGAGGATACGATCGCACCATGCAGGGATTCGTTTCTTTGGAGACGTGTCGAATTCGTTTGTTCTAGGGTCGTACTTGTATGTTGGGATAAAGTCGACCGGTCCTTCTTGGAACGAACGGAGGCGGAATCCACGATTCAATCTCATTTCTTTTAGAAGCTGGTCGTGGGCTTGAAGGGTCTGAAACTCTCCGGAGCGCACGGAAGCGATAACCACTTCCCGACGGGCGTCGATCCGGTAGTTCATATCCCCACTAAACTGAATGTCCTTCAGGAAACAAGAAACTGTATGGTGTGAATGGTTGCTTACAAAGACGATCTCGTGGTCAAGGACCATTGTTCCGTCCCCTCCGTTGACAAAAGCGCAAAGATCAAAGTCACTTTGCTCGGGGAATAGAGCACGTTCTTCCAGGATTGCAGCGACATCCCTTCCCCGCTGACGAACCTGATGCTGACCTGCCGCTAAGTGGCAGTTGATAAAACACAGCGAAGAATCGTCGACGATGAGTCGACAGACGATAGCACCCTAGGAAGACGTGAAATCTGTCCGATGGGAGACATAAGCTTTCTTACCTTATTACCAAAATTACCTCTCATGCCGCGTTTGATGACATCGAGGTGTGCATCCTTTATCGAAGCCCGTTCTGATGACTTGACGAATATGCAGCTGAATAGTCCAACAAGGTTTTCTGAATGGACTACATGGTACGGCGTGCCGGGGTGTGCGAGGCGAACAGAGAGGACGAGGTAATCGTACCACTTCTTGTAAGAAGTAGATACTTTCTGTGACATCGTTCCATCACGCGCCTTGGTTTTGTTACCGAGAAGGACGGATTTTGCTGTTACTTTCCGATTCTCGAGGTCTACAACTTCTTGGAATCCGATGGAAATGATGTCTGGGGAATTTGCACTGGTAAGGACGTCCCTCAAGAAGTCAATGTTACTCCGATCGCCAGTCAGCGCATCTGGCTTATTGGCATCGACATTCCAAGAGACGGTTAGTGCGCTCAGTTTGCGATAGGAACTATATTGGTCTTCGCGGATCATTAATTCGTGATCTACGGTAAGGGGTAGGTGAGTATCGGTAGGCTGGGGAGGTACCAAGAGAGGGTGACACCAACCTATCCAACTTACTGCCAGTAGTCCATCCCAGAACCTAATCTTCTCATCCCTACCAACGCTGACGGCACAGAGCTTCCCAACCAATGATATACTCCAAGGGTCTACAAATAAGTGGGTGACGGGTACGTCTTTGTGGGCGACCCAGGAGTTGGTCATCACCCACGGTGTCTGCGAAATGTCATAAGCAGAAATGTGTCCAGTCCTTGAGCCACCCCACAACCTGTCGTTCACGCCGACTAAGCAGAGAACATCAGACATCGACACCTTGACCACGTCGACACATTCGGGCGTGCCCTGTTTCCCATCCGACGCCCAGATTGTGACAGTGCCCCCTTCGTGCCCGAGATAAACATAATCGGGGTTAGAGGGGAGCATAGTTCCACATGTAACGGTCCCAACGTGTTCTGATGGCAAGAGGGACCTTCCCGAACTTCCCGCCGTAAGGATGTCGTAGACGCGCACGATTGGTCCACGGAAGGAACTTGCGGTTCCAGAAGACGATTCCCGGGCCGACGTCCAGAGCCTTCCTGCGATGAGTTTAACAAAGTTTTGTTTGTCAGCGACGCGGACAATCCGTGCCTGGGTGTTGCATAGAACGAAATCTTGGGGCCCTTCCGGAGCGAAGACGAGGACTTTTCCATTATCATCCATCGTGGCCATCGTGTAGCCAGCGGGAAAGATATGAGTAACAGCACACGCATGAGCTGCCATTTTCGAGGAAATGAGAGTTGCGGAGTGGACGTCCACTTCGAAAAGGTGGCCATCCTTTGTGCCTATCCAGAGCAGAGTGGCAGTTTCGCCGTGAACACGTGAGTTCCTGAATGCGAGGCTCGTGGGTCTCCTTGAACGATGATCAGGGGAGATGTCCTTCAGGTCCAAGACATACAGAGGGGAGTCGGAGACGGTAAGGTCAAACAGTTTTATGGAATGAGACGAAACAACCGCAACAATGCTACCAGCGATGGCGTAGGCTCCATTATGAGGGACATAAATGTGTGATTCAGAGTGTGGATAGAAATCTGCGTAGGGGGGTTTACGTGACGAGCGGCTGGAGTCTGGAAGGTCGATTCTAGTTTTAGATTCTTCCTCTTCCTCTTCGTCCGAAGAATCAGAGAACTGTTGCTGGCGCTTGAATTCTGGCAGCTCGTCCTTTAAACCAATCTGCCGTTTGGGTGGAGGGGGCAGGTTGCCGAATGTTTTCCGTTCGGTGACGGTTGAAGAGGATGCAGGGGTGGTTTCCGGGGGCGTTGTATTTTCTGAGATGCGGGGGGTAGGGGTGCGCGAAGGGAGGACGTCTTCAAAAGCGGAGGTGGTCTTTCTAGCTGGTAGCGGTGGAGGGGTATGAGGACTGCTGAACGGAGAAACCGGCTGTGACGATGAGACTGCGTTTCTGGGGCGCGGTGGACGGGGTGGGGGGAGAGCACGGGAAGGTTTAGTATCCTGCCCCGAGTCGATCTGGACCGTGATGTTGCCACCGGTGGTCTGTTTGTTTTCGTCGGGAGCCAGGGGGTTCCCATTTCTTCTGATGGGAAGGGGAGGAGGGGAGGAGAGAGGATTGTCTTCATTCCCGAGCTGCGAGCTTTCTGTAGCCTCCAACTGATGGACAACATCAGCCG
Organism: Thelephora aurantiotincta; assembly: GCA_003316405.1. NCBI lineage: Eukaryota > Fungi > Basidiomycota > Agaricomycetes > Thelephorales > Thelephoraceae > Thelephora > Thelephora aurantiotincta. Next base: position 45,681 of record QFEV01000673.1, read on the forward strand.
CTTTCGATAGCGGATGCACGGGTTGAGGCTGATGGGTATCACTCCTGTGTTTAGTCACATGCGAATTAGCCACGGTCATCATACAAAGTTTCGAACGGGCCAAACCTTGAGAACTTTTCCCGAATGGAAGCTACATTTCCGACCTGGGGGAGGGGCAAGTCTGATCTTTGGATGGGGGACGGGGGTATTGGAGGAGGGGGACGCTTGGTTGGGCTGGTGGACAGGTTGGAGAGAGAGGAAGCTGGAGTGGGTCGTAGACTAGGGGATCCACTAGAAGAGGGAGGTTTGGAGGAGCGGATTGGAGGAGGAGGAGGGGGGGGACGTTTGGAAGACCTGAGGTCTGAGGAGGACGAGGATGGCCGAAGGCGAATTCCGGGATGGGGGTCATCGTTGTTGTCTTCGACTTGAGGGGGAAGGTCGCCAGAGGATGATGTCCTCTGGCGAGGACTGACGGTACGTCCGACGGTCAAGAAACCGCTGGTGCTGGTGGGAAAGCCAAGGCCGGAGACGGTAAGCTTTTTGGTCGGAGGAGTCCGAGAGTTTGCGGAGGCTATCTGTTCGAAATGGGACTTGAGGCTGCTGACCGCGGGCAGTCGGCTGGTCTCTATAGACTCGGACTCTACAGGCGAGGAGGAGACCATCCCCCTTCGCCGTCGCAGTGAGAGATCGAGGAATTACAACTTTAGTCGACCGATGTCCAACCCCTCTCCTCCTTCCGCCTCTCTCTCCTTCGCCAAAGGCGTCATCGCCCGTCTCGCGTTGTGGCCAGCACTGCGAATCGCAGTACAAAATGGCTGGGGTGGCCCAGATTCAACTCAGAAGCGCACATGGATGGCGTCCGTCATTGTCGACACTTTCGAAGAACAGCCCGTGCCTCCCGATGCAGAATACATCGAGCAGATGCTCCTTCAGATCATGGATGATGAATTCGAAACTCTCATAGAGGACGGAAGTGCAGAGTCCGTTGCAAAAGACATTACAAAGTTATGGAAAGACATCCATCTCGGTGATCTAGCCAGTCTACAATATTTCGAACAACAGGCCGACGCGATTTCCGGCAAGCCTGTTCTCGCACAAGCAGGTCCTTCTGAAGGGTTGGATACAGATAGCGATGAGGAAGAAGGGGATTGGGAGTCGGAGGAGGTCGAGGACGACCGTGGCCCAAACCACATACCGGACCTTCAATCTCCAGAGGTAGACGAGGATGGTTTCACGATAGTCAGGGGCAGCTACTCCAAACACCGCTAGGTATGGTGCATTGTATCATGCGGGTCTGTTTCTAATCACATCCTCAAGTCATACGTAGGTAGTGGTAAAATTAAGGAGAGGCCTCGACGAAGGCTTTACCCTTCTCGATATTCTTCTTCAGCTCAGGCAAGCACGCCTCCAATAGCTTCTGCTCCTCTGCAGTCAATTCTCCAACAGGATGGATCTTCTCAACACCGTTCAGCTGGGAGGACACCATGTCAACGTGCTTATGGCGGATCAAGGTTTCATCCACTTACGCCGAGCTCGACATTAGATGAGAAGAAATCAATGCCCTGGTCGGCAAACAGTGGGCTCTTGACGAAAGTGGGAGTGACCACACCCTTCTCACCCGCGAGGCCACGAAGAAGAGTGTTGGTAAACTTGGCGCCAGCGTAAGCCATGGACAAGGTAGCGCTTCCAGCACCGTCCTTCGCCTTGACAACTTCATCCCCGCCATACTGGATGCGGTTCACGACCTTGTTGTATGCCTCTCCGGAGATGCTCTTGCCGAAAGCGGATTGGGAGAGAAGGGGAACGATAGTTGCACCGCTGTGTCCACCAACGACGGAAATCGGAGTGTCAACCGGGTTTGTTCCCACGATTCCAGACACGAAACGAGCAGCGCGAACAACGTCGAGTGTCGTCACACCAAAGATTCGTCGTGGGTCGTAGACACCAGCCTTCTCAAAGACAGCGGAGACAATTGGAACAGTCGAGTTGACCGGGTTTGAAATCACAAGGATGTGTGCCTCTGGGGAAACACGAGCAACCGCTGCAGCGAGGTCACGGACGATGGAAGCGTTTGTCTGCCATGTCCTTTACAAAAGTTATTTTCGAACGAATGAAGAAGACGAACGCACGTTGAATAAGTCATCACGGGTCATCTGGTAAGCAAAGGAGATTGAGATTGAGAAGTCCACCTTCTAACGGTATCGACGACGGGAACTTACACCAGGCTGGAGTGAGGAACAACGTAAGTAACTAAACTTGCTTAGTAGAAAAATAAAACCATACTTTGCGGGGAACACCAGCGGGGATTACGACAACCTTGACACCGTCGAGGGCCTCGTCAAGTTTGTCCGCAGGGTAACCGTTGACCTGGTACCACGTAATTCAGCGAGGGGTGGGTGAAACTGGGGGGTGACGTCTACCTCTCCCGGTGTGTCGACGTGGCTAACGTCGGCAGCAACTCCGGGGGCACCACGGATGTCGTATAAGCTCAGCGAAGTAACGAGAGGATCAGCTTTGAGCAAAAGAGAGAGAGGTTGGCCGATTCCCCCACCCGCACCAAGGACGGCAACCTTGGTATGACGGGCAGCAGACGAAGAGAACCGACGACTGTTAGGAGAGAGGCTGCGAGCGGCGTATCGGGCGAGCATTTGTTTGAGTTTTTTTTTGGGAAAGGTGAGTGGAGAGGATGAAGATTGGGCGTAGCGCGTCCGACCGCGATTTGTTCCGTGGCCGTTCTTCCCACGCCTGACCGAACGACGATGGACGTCGACAAGGCCGAGCGTGTCCATTCTTACGTCCACGCTCAACTCGCTTTCGTTCCCTTCTATGGCAGAGATCTCCTCAGCCCCGACAGCCCTTTACCTGACACCCTCGCTCTCCAAACTCCTGTCTTGACCGCTCGTAATCCTCTGGTGGCTGTTCAGCCGGAATCCAGATCTCCATCTACCTCTGTCTGTCTTGAAGGCTCAGGAGCCGGTTCAACCCAAGCAGACCCCACTCAGGCCGAGAAAACTACCGTAGACCGGAAGAAACGGCTTGCGGAGCGTCATATTACAGTGAAAGGTCAAAATCGACGGTTGAGGTTGAGAAGGGATGGCCAAATAACACCTAGCGCCAACCTCTCGAACGAACCCGCTGAAGAGCGTATCCATTTTAAGAGGGAGGGAAGAAATCGTCGTCAAGCGCCAAGACTTCCCGCCGGTTTGTCAGCTCTCTATGGTTTTGCCCCCAAGAACGTTGGGCCGTCGAGGCTAACAGTGAGCCGTCTTAGTACCTCTCCGCAACCCTAACCCTAACCACCGCTAGATACCAACCGACTATAAGGGTGTTTTCGGAAAAGGAAAGTCATCATCGACTGTAGCTGGCATCTCTATTCCGGACTTGGCTGGTAAGTCGGGTTTCACCAAGCACCATCACCACTACTCATCTCATTCTAAGCACGATACTCACTTCGTGGGGAGTCCAAGTCCGCTGTCATGGGTCCACAACTACCTTCAACTCTCTTCAACCAGGGGCTTGACCGCAGTGAACTTGCCTGTCCAAGAGAGCAAGAGCACGCACTAAACTCCTCAGGGACACTCCCGGAGGGCGGACCGTCGCAACGAGCGCAGATCAAAAAGATACCTGACGAAGGTTCCGCAACCTGGGATATTGAATTCCAAGACGGCGTTCTCCCAAGTGATTCTTCATCGCTCGCCTGCGATACAACCGTCATCATAAACACAGGAAGGGTATGGTGCTATCGGGAAGGAATACCACAGTTCTCTCAGACCGCCACGGCTTCCTATCCTGATGCCGGACCACCGTCTCCCGCATCTCAAGGTCCAGATGAACACTCCCGCTCCCCTCCTTGTGTCACATCAAGGTTTTTTTGGAAACACGTGCCCGATTCCAGCGTTCGCGAAGAGGGATCTTCTCATTCGCCGACCACCAATTGGGAGGAAGATCCAGATCAAGAACTGGAGGTACCGACATTGAATGGCTTCGTCGATTATCCTTGCTCGGCCACTGGGTGGGATTGTAGCTCGGATCAAGAGGGTGACATATTCATTGACAAATGTTATGGAACTCACCCATCTCACCTAGCAGGTATGTCTTCACTTTGCCATTAGTACCAGTAGGCCCAACCATGGTTAACAAATGTTTTCAAGAACAAATGGTTGATCGGAGTAGTATAGAATGTTCAGATTTTCCCCCTGCTGAGTTTGTAGACTCTGAGGGAATTGGTCCACCTTTTAGGGATTCTTCTCCAGGAATTTGTGATGCTGCACTACTAAATCAGGATCCTGCACCTAAACAGGTTTGTTGTTTTTCAGAGGGAAGGAGGTTACTTTTTGGAATATAAATGTTAGGATAAGTGTCATATTTTTACTGTTTTCACTGCAAAGTCCAACCTTCAAGTTACCTTTTTCCCTTGTAAAGTTTATCTTCTCATAACCTTAACACCTTGCATACCATATTTATTGCTAGATGAAATCTCTAATTGGTACTCACTTAGATTGCACAAAGAGTGGGATAGTAAGAAAACTGTTTACTGTTATCAGCAAACTGTGGAAAATCCTGTAGTTGGTTATATGTCAGTAAAATAATTAAAATCATGTATCAGGGTTACAATCCCTCAGGTGAGGATTATAATACATTATAATCAAATAGAGAGGTCTATGAGTTTTGTAAGAGTGATAAAGATATCATCAGGTTATTGCATGTTGCTGGAAACTGCAAGCCTTCCTATGGCCCATAGGGGTCATAATCACTATAAAAAAATGATGTGCCTTAATTTCATATCAGATTGACTCAAATTACAACTTCAGTCACTTCCTGACTGGATTAGGCATGTAAAAATTCAGTCAGTGTGGGGGGATGAAATTTCAAGCATCAGGGGATTGTCAGGGCCAACACTATGACCTAATCTGGAGATGTACACTTAGCTACAACCTTTGTTGTAAGCTGGAGGCACAGATCAGCAACTAGCTGAACTCAGGGGACCAAAGGGGACAGGGCTTATATCTCCTACCAGTAATCCAACTGGCAAGGGGACTTGCACCAACAGTCAAACAGGGAAGATGTCCCTGAACTGGAGTATATGAGGTAGAGGAGAGTTCACTTAGTTGAACTCAAAGGACTATCATGATCAGAGGATAGTAGACAAGGGGAAGACAGGAGGGCAGGAGGGATCAAGGAGTAAACCAAAGATTGCAGTGGATTATCCTTGATATCAAGACTGGGGGGCTACAACAAAGGTACCTAGGGTATATATACTACTGGGGAGCCTGTGCACGGGCCATGTATGGTGTTGTTTGTAAGCTACAGGTGGATCAGGGTAAGCCCAGACTGAGTCTAGATAGGAGGCAGCTGTGTAGCCCCTATGTGTCCATCACAATACAAAAGATAGGGGTGATAGTGGGAAATACATAAAAGGAATGGCTGCCAAGTGGGGCAATAGAACATGAAACAGGGTCCACAGAAGAAAGGTGGCCTGAGTGACTCATCCAGTGGGTTAGGGTCAAGGGTTGTCTGATAATGGGTTGTGATCTGATTGGGTGCCACAGGTCTGGCCAGGAGTCCATATAAGGACTAGGGGTTAAAGTGGAATGTTCCCCAGCCTTCCCATCAATCACTATCAGTCAACAACTTACCATCCTATCACCTCTTCATCTCTGCTTTTATCTGTCATGGCCTTCTATACCAACAACACTGAGAACCCTGCCACCATGCTCCAGGCTGAGGCCAAGGTAGTTTACTGTTGTGATGTCACAGAGTGGGCAAGAGTTGCAGCCCAATAAATAGAAATGTTCCTGTTGCTAATCCTCATTTTTTACAGGTGCTCCACAAGTACATTTCTAATTGTCCTACAACTATTAATGTTTATAAAGGTGAAATCACTCCAGACAAAGTTTATAAATGTAGTTACTAGACAAAAATGTCTGACCCATTGTCTGGGGCCAGGACCCATTGTTTCAGACCAGGAAAATGATGGCTTAATCATGTGATTAAGTCAGGTGATCAAGTCAGGTGATCAGGCCAGGGACATCCCTGGGGGGGTCCCAGGTGTAGTGATTGTGGGAAATTCCCACCACCCATCACCCTCGGGGCTTCCTCCTCCCATCAAAATATTTCTGGGAGAATGATTGGGTGTGGGAAATGCTTCCCCACCTCCGGATACCCACCAGGGGGTCCCACCAATCAAATTTTGATAATATATTTTAATTAGCTTACCTAAGCATTCTTTTATTGGCTGATTCAAAAAGTGTGTACATAAATATTTGCAAAATAAAATACAAAAAAAATACTAGTGCATAGAGAACACCAGTTGCAACAAATCCTGCCAAACATGGCTTCAAACTGACAAGAAATGAGTGAGATACACTCGATTTTCATCCTAGGGCTTAGTGAGCATTGCCAGCCTACTGCATGGGATCATCAGGTTCTTCTGAACACATGGCAGGGTTTGTGCTGGGGTGCAGCACACCTGCTACCTCCCTTTTAGATAGTTGTACTAATGGTAGATAGGTAATACATATATTATTTATTTCCACTGGGTCTGGCAGTGCTATTCTGTGGTGTTGAGCCTGCACAGTGCTGGGATCCCTCACCACCTCACCATATGGGATGATTGGGCATTCTGAATATGTGGCAGGGTTTGTGCTGGGGTACAGCATGCCCACTACTCTCTCTTTTAGATAATCATACTAATGGTAGATAGGTAATACATGTCTAATATTTCCTGTGAGTCTGGGGGTGTCTATTCCACTGTGTCGAACTCTCAAGGCACTCAGTACCATCTGTGGTCAAGAAAATATGGATTTCAACAAGACTGAGCTACATCACTAGTTAGATAGTTTTGAAAATACCCATCCAACGTCTTTAGCAAACAGCTTGTAATCAGCATACACACCATCCTCTGGCTTGTGTTCTTCAAGAATCCTGATCCACCAATACATGAGGATAACAATGTTGAGAAGTCCATTGATATGAGGGGCGTACAGGGCATCCCACTCTCCCTGAACCTCATGAGAGACTCTGCCACATTCAAATGTCCTCCAGGATGGTTGAATAGAAGCCCACCACATAAAGATTGAGTCCAAAAAGTCCACAAAGGTCTGTTGGCCTTTCATGTATTTGGGGAGGTTGTACTGGGGGCAGAGGGGGTCTTACTTGGCAGGTAAATTGAGAGTTTTTTTCGAGTTTTTAAGCAATTTGCTTCCAACTTACCCAGCAGATAAGTTGTGAGTTCATTCAAAACTTGCCCATCAATCTGATTTCAACTTATCTGCCAGGTAAGTTTTAAATTTGATCTCAATTTGCCCAGCAATGTACCCATCAGGCAAATTGGAAGCAAAACTCATGGGTTCTTTGAGAATTTTGTTTTAAATTTGCCCATCATGTGGCTGAGCCACTCATTGAGGTTTCTTTCAAAACTTGCCCATCAATTTGATTATAACTTACCCAGTAATCACATTGTGAGTTTATTGAGAGTTAATTGTAAAACTAGACTACATTGAGAGTTTGTTTTGAATATTTGATGATGAAGTGGCTGGGCAAATTGAGATCAAGTTGATGGGTAAGTTTTGAAAGAAACCTCAATGAGTGGCTCAGCCACATGATGGGCAAATTTAAAACAAAATCCTCAAAGAACCCATGAGTTTTGCTTCCAATTTGCCTGATGGGTACATTGCTGGGCAAATTGAGATCAAATTTAAAACTTACCTGGCAGATAAGTTGAAATCAAATTGATGGGCAAGTTTTGAATGAACTCACAACTTATCTGCTGGGTAAGTTGGAAGCAAATTGCTTAAAAACTTGAAAAAAACTCTCAATTTACCTGCCAAGTAAGACCCCCTCTGCCCCCAGTGTTGGCAGGATGGGCTCTGGATGTCCATTGTCTGATCTCAATGGGTTGCTTGGCGGTGGGGAGTGAGCAGCTCACCCCAGATTTATCACCAATATTGAAACAGAGGTAGTGGGAAAGGACTTGCTGGAAATGGGGATCTTTGACTTATTTGAGATAACCAAATATATTGACTTCCTGTTTGCCTTTCCCATGGTGGAGCAGGAAACCAGGGACACTCACCTTGTCAATGTTGTTTGGTGATACTGGGGAGGGAGAGTGGCAAGCAGAGTCTGTGGTGAGTGGTGTCTTTGTAACAGAAGTAGTGGTGACCCCAGCCTTGACAGCAGTAATGACCCCAGCAGGAGGGTTGGTCTCCATGATGGTGGAGTCCTCAGCATTCACTGGGAGCACACACTGGGGACAAGATGCAGTTTTCCGACCAGGTACACTGCAAGTACACTGCAAGGAAATGGATAATGTACTGACCATATACCCACTCAACACACTGCAATCACATTTGAAATTTTCCTGGCCAGTTTTCCTGCAGTTTCCCAGCTCAGGGAATTTTCAGTACATTTTAAATGTCCCCACCCAGTATTTCTTTCAGGAAAACCTCAAGGACATTCAAAGTGTTCCCAGTCAGTGTCCCTGCAGTGTCCCTGCACAGCACACTCAAAGCTTTCTTTCAGTTTTCCAGCTGGTGTACTCAGAGTGTACCCAGGGGGTAAAATGGGCAGAACACTGTGAATGTTCCAAGTCATGTGACTGGAGTTTCCCCATTGGGAACACTGTGGGAAAACCAAGAATTTCCTGAAAGAAGTTCCCACAGTTTACCTGAGTGGCTCATTCAGAATTTCCCTTGGGTAGTGTATTTGCAGTGTACTGGGTTGGGAAATTTCAAAATGAACTGAGGCAGTGTACCTGCAGTGTTCCTGAGTGGCACATTTGAAATGTCCTCATGGTGTCCCCACAGTGTACTGGGCTCAGTGCATTTCAAATGGAAACTGGGAACACTGCAATTACATCTCAAGGAAATTGCAAATTCAGGAAAATCCTGAATGTGATTGCAGTTTACCTGGTGTTTATTTGAAATGCACCAAACTCAGTACACTGTGGGAACACCATGAGAACATTTAAAATGTACCCAAAATTCCCTGAGCTGGGAAACTGCAGGAAAACTGGCTGGGAAAATTCCAAATGTGATTGCAGTGTATTGAGTGGGTATATGGTCAGTACATTATCCATTTCCTTGCAGTGTACTTGCAGTGTACCTGGTCGGAAAACTGCATCTTGTCCCCAGTGTGTACTGTGTCAAAGAGTGTATCTTGAGCCCTGGAGATGGAATGTAAGCCAACAAGGTCAGAACTACTAAGAGAAGATAATACACACTGAGAAATGTCATCTGCTGATGAGATATCCTCCAATATCATGTTCCACTCCTTCATCTCAGCATCATACTAGACCTTCACATTATCCTTAAGTTGATCAGTGATATGAGAGTACTGACTTGAAAGTAAAGTTTTTGCCATATCATATTGAAGGTTGATGCACTGCACACTCTCTAACTGCTTGCCATCACCGTACTGACCCATAAAAGCAGCATTCACCTTGTGGTGATATTTGACCATAAACTGTTGGACAGTTGTGTGGTGGCAAGGGTGGGGGTTGCAGAGTTGATGGAGTCTGTAGCAGCTGTGGTAACCATGTTTCTGAGTAAAATGTGATAATGTTATCCATTTTGGACATGAAATTATCATGATAACTTTAGTATGTACTCACCCCATACTCACCCACTGTTCCAGGTTTGGATGGTGCCACCCAGATTCCCATAGCCTATCCCTTTTGGGTAGGTTATGTGATTTTGTGGAAAATGGGGGAGGCCTTACATAATTAAGTCACATGAGTTGATGATATAAACAGGTCATGTGACCTACCAAAAGGATGGGAATGGAGAGTGCTGATGTAAGCAGGTCATGTGACCTGGTTACATAAGCAAGTCATGTGACTTTTGAAAGTGAGAATGGGGTGCTTATATAATTAAGTCACATGACCTTATCTTATCTTATCTGGTCCTCAAGCTGCCTAAACCTCAGCTTACCTAACCTCTGCTTACCTAACCTCTGCTTACCTAACCTCTGCTGACCTACCCTCTATTTTCCCACAGTCCTCTCTGTTTTCCCACAGTGTTCTCCCATCAATATCCAGTTGATCAGGGGGTCCTGGGTGTAGCAATTGTGGGAAATACCCATCAGACATTACCCCTGGGCTTCCCCTGGCTTCCTCCTCCCATCAAAAAAATTCTGGGAGGATGATTGGGTGTGGGAAATGGTTTCCCCCTTTTGGATAGCCACTTGGGGGGTCCCACAATTTGAAATTCATCAATAAATATTAATTAGCTTACCTAAGCATCATTTTATTGGCTGGTTCAAAAAGTGTGTACATAAATGTTTGTGAAATAAAATACAAAAAAATACCAGGCCCTAGAGGACATAAAATGCGGGTGATCCTGCTAAATGCGAGCCAAAACGGACGAGAATTGAGTGAGTTATGCTCGATTTTCATCCTGAGCCGAGGCGAGCATTGCCAGCTCACCGCGCGGGTTGATCGGGACCCACTTCCCTTTTGGGCACGGGTGGTGGCGGAGTGTACTGGGCATAGCGCGCCCAGTAATCTCTTTTTTAAATAATCGTAGTTACTGTAGGTAGGTTATATATTTATTTATTATTTCCGGCAGGTCCGAGGCCATTCCCCTGCAGTGTTGAGCCTGTGCAGCCCAGGAGATCTGGGGTGTTGCTGGCTCACCGCGCGGATTGATGGGAAGCTCGCACCTGCCTTTTTGGGAGCGATCAGGAGATTTCTCCTTCCTTTTTGGGAATGCGCGGCCTCCTGCTCGCATCCTGGGTGCAGCAGCATTCCGCTCGCGTTTGCTGGCCACACAGGTAAGCAGGCTCTTGGCCCTTATATATACTAATTATTCTACTATATATCTAGGTATTGTGACCCATTTTGGGTCACCCAGCACAAGTCTGGATACCTGGCCCCCAGGTGGGGGCTGGGTGGGATACAAATCCCCCTCTGTGTTGTGCTACAGGTAAGTATTCATTTAGAGCTTCTAGATGTCCATTCTACTGACCTAAATGAAGGGAACAGAGCCCATTTGGGCCCAGTTTGCATGCTTTTTGACCCCCTTCCTGAGGGGGGTCAGAAATCGCAATTTTTGCAATTACACACAATTGCTTTGAGCGGTCATTTCGCCCTTTGGGGCACATATTAAGGTATGTATTTGTGAGGGTTTGCCACCCCTCCTGCGCTGCTGCGCCCAGTTGGCCCCGTTCGGGAGATCTAGACACATTCCCTACCCTCTTTGTCTCCTGCACCTGGTACGTTTGCTCCCTTCACTTGAGATGTTTCTCACATGTTTTATACATTAATTAAGGTGGGACAGCACCCCCTGCATGTCATCTGTGCTGCAGGGGACATCCGTCTACACCCCTCTCCCTCTGGGGCCCAGATATCTTTCTGCGCTGCCCCCACTGCCTTTCCCTCGTGTAGGGGTACCTGTATTCCCTAGGAATACATGTAGCCCATGGATCCTGTCCATTTTGACGTGTCCCTGGTGAGTATTTTGCTCCCTATGTTCGATTTTCATCAAATCTCCCTTCCTCTCCTCCACCTTTTCTACTCATTCTCTCAGGCTGTTTCCACCCGTTCCTGGGTGGTATACATGCATAATATAGGTCACCAAAGCCGTTTGTACAACAGTTTAACGATTGGTAAGTTATCCCAATTTTTGTGTTTTGCCCCCCCTAACAACACCTCAGTGATTTTCGCTTTTTCGCCATGTCAGGGCCTTCAAAAAGCATGGGGGAGGGTTGTAAAATCACTATTACATGTTTTCTATGTATTCTAGCACTGTAGCTACATCAATAAATTGCATTTTCTGATTATCTAGAGAGGGGAGGAATGTGCATGCAATCGGATGAGTTTTGTGTGCAGACAATCAGGTGTGACATATTATGTACTAAGAATATCCATTATTACATCACCACCACCTTTTTATATATATTCCAACATGAGAGTGGACCACAATTGAGCGCTTGTTAAGTGCCAGCCACCTGACCAAATAAGGAAATTTTGTCACGAGCAACCACATCCCAAGGCTCCTTCCCACGCGTGGCTGCCCCTTCCCACGCGTGGTGGCCCCTTCCCACGCACAGTGGCCTCTTCCCACATGTGGTGGCTCTTTCCCACACATGGTGGCCCCTTCCCACA
>QFEV01000677.1:1954-29318 GCA_003316405.1 Thelephora aurantiotincta
ACATCTCGGATCGTGCCTTCGTTCGAGAGTTGCACGAAAAGTCATCCTTGCCATTTGTAGAGGTTTACGTTGATGCCCCGTTGGAGGTCGTCGAAGGACGGGATCCCAAAGGCCTCTACAAGAAGGCTAGGTCCGGCGAAATCAAGGGTACGTCCCTCGAGTCCATCACTTCGTGTATGTCGGCATCCAACTGTCCTGCGGTTTTCTTTTAGAATTTACTGGTGTCTCTGCGCCGTACGAGGCTCCGCAAAACCCAGAGATTCACCTCAAGACAAACGAGCTAGATGTAACCCAGTCAGTAGCAGCCATCACCGACTACTTGTCCTCGAAGGGATTCTTGTAAAAAAACAGATCTCGCGAAACAAACCTAAATAGCTGTAGACGAGCAGCAGCTCGCTTGACACTGACAATAGAACATTTGTGTAAGGACTACCGGTCAGAAACCCTAGTTCGACCCCCTTCAACCTTTAAACGTTAAATTCGAGCACCGAAGGCCCCGCCCCCCAGCTTACACCGAACAGTGCGTCGTGATACAAATCGTAGACCAACCTTACAACATCCTCTGCCCAATATCAAACACCGCCTTTGGTTATGTGGCACAATGAAATATACAAACAGCTCTTTCGTTAACATAGGGCAGACAAGCACAGGACCTGTTTCAATGAAACCACCGTTTAGCGAGGTGCTTGCTGGGATTTGGTGGGTTACCTACCGTCCGAGTGACGAGCAACTGGCGGGGACCTTGTCCAGGACCCGCAGTAGCAGGATGGCGGGTGAAAAAACGTGGGAGAGGGGGTATTCAGTCTGAGACGGATATCAGAATCCACGCAGGAATGTGATCGAATTCGATAAACAAACACACGTGAAGAATGGAATCTCGGCCCGAAGATGACGGAAAGTGCGATGTTATGTTCAGGGAGAACCTCAGCGCAGCCCACCACGCTGACGTGATCCATCTGCGGATGAATGGGGGAACGATCCGCGAACGACGCCCTTTCTCTCAATGCGCTCACTATCGCGTTCCCCGACACCCTCTGACAATGGTACAACTCCAACTCCTTCAAATACGGTAACCGTATCTCCCGCCTCCCGCTCGGGCCGTCGTAAGGTGCCAACATCTCTATGACTTTGTCTGACATGTCAGACGCCACGATCCTGAATTCCCTCAGGAGAGAGAAGTGGTCGAAGCAGAAGAGGAAATCCTTGGTGCGTAAATCGGAGTAGTCCATGTCCAACACCCGGAGGGGAGGGTTAGACCGCTTTTGCAAAATACGGAGTCCCATACCGGTCGCATGATCGCTGGAAGGGGATTGGGAATAGTCGTGGGCCTCATCCTCGCTATCGCCGTCCTCTCCAGTCGGTTCGTTTGGAACGATAGCGTCAGTGTTGAGGTGTTGGAGGTATAACCTCGTCAGTGCCGGAACAACGAGATGCGAGAGGATCATTCGAATGGAATACGTGCTCCCGATCGTCAGCTCATGCAGTTTCGGGAACGTTACGACCGGCGGAACGTCGTCCTCATCGTATTCTGGGTCCGTGGAGTGTCCGAGGAGGGTGAGTGATTGTATCTCCGGAAAAGCAGTCAAAAAACGTAGCAGTTGAATGGGATTTGGGGGCCCAAGACCTTCCTCCGTTATTGTCAGGACAGTGATACCCATGGGGTTTATCCGGCCCGGTAATGGGAGTTTCGGAACTGGGTAATTCAGGACGATGGACCCGGTGCGTAGGCGTCTGAACGTCGGCAGCTTTCCTTCAAGATCCACATCGTTGTCGTCTTCGTCATCCGAATCCTCCAAGTCTAGGCCATCTTCATCGTCGGAGTGCGGCCTGAACTCAACTGCCTCATCCACTATCACATCCAGACGCTCCACTAAGGCCTTTCCTGCACGCAGGATTGGCCGTTCCTCGTATCCCTCGCTCCGGCTGTTACTCTCGCTCGAGTCCGAATCCGTGTAGTCTGGACGCGTTCTTGCAGGAAGTACAATCCCGGATATATCCATCATCTCCTTGCGTCTCCCTCTGACGAACGTACAACTCGTCCAACGGTCCAACCCGCCTACGAGGATAGAGATGATCGCTAGGAACTGGTCTTGTGAATGCGACTGGAAGTCCACTGTCACATCGAATGGTAGGGGTGATGAGTTGGCTAACCATATGCTAGCCTGCCTTTGCAATTTCTCAATGGCGACGACCGTGTGGTTGCGAACGTCCAGGAGTGATATGACCTGCCACACCTGGGGGCTCGTGTAGACGATATCGTGCCACCTGTGGCAGACAGAGGATAGCGTCAGAGGGGCGAGAGGTGTGCTCCATGAACATTTCTCAAATATATCGATAAGAAGTTCAACGGGCAAATCCCCGATAGAGGACATGACAAGACAGACGGGGTGGGAGAATGAGGAAGTGGACCCGGTCGATCACAGTCTCAAGCTTGCGGCAGGCGCCGACTCGCGCTCCCCGACTCCTTGTTGCGGCGTCACCGTCCTTCGACAGCTGATTTCATCACCAAATCCTTTCTCATTCCGAGGTTCCAAAGGAAACATCTCGAGAACGAACCAATGATAAGAACATGCCCGAAGACGGGTCGTGCGGTTCGCGTGTACACGTTCCCTTCATCGCCCTAAGCCACTCACGGCCTTTTCCTTGAATGGCGTAGTTGTTCGGGCTGCGGTCAGTGCCACCCCCTGCATCAGGGTTCGGGCTCTTCCTTGTTGCCTGTTGGTTGGAATAGTTTCTCGCACCGCACTGACTTCGTACCCATGTACGCCACCGCCAGACAAGAGAACACATCATCGTACATCATCTCGTTAGATGCGGCGATCGCAGCCTTGGATATCGCGGAGAAGGTTTCCAGCATCCGAGTCACGTCGGCAAATGGCAGCTTTCAGCGTCGTCAAAGAGATCCTCACGACGATCAAGGTGAGGCCCCCTTTACTTTATGTTGACCACGGGCTGAAATGCGGATAGGACATTGGTACAGGCATCGAGAACCTCGAGGATTTGATCCCCCTCCGCCCATCCCTGTCCTCCAAGGAGACGTTGAGCGTCCTCGATAATGCCGAATCCATACTCGATGTTCAGGCAACTGATGGGGGGGGCCATCTATGCCGTTGTGGATGTGTTGAGTCAGTTCAACATTTCCCTTCTCATCACTTCCAGCCTCAGTTCTATCGTCCCTACCTGTTTCGGGAGGTTCGACGTCCCGACGTTGTCGGTCGAGTCCACGCGCAACGCCTTCTATGGGATCTACAAACACGGTACGCAGTCCGATCATGCCGACAACATTCTGAAACAATTCGACTTCCATCCGCTCTCAATCACTTTATCCGCGACCGTTGCACATCACAACCGGTGGGACACAATCCGGTTGACCAGGGAGTGGGAACGACGGCAGACGAGTGTGCTGCAGATGGCGCACAACAAGAGTCTCGCTGCCACAGTCGAACTTTCGCTCGCTTCACTGACGTCTCGAGAACTTGGGTCTGGTGCTCGGGGATTTCTTGAAGCTGTTGCCTTCTTCCCTCGGGGTGTCAATAAGGAAAACTTCGACTGGTTGTTTCCGACGGTTTCGAACGAAACAAACACCGCCGACAAATTCTGTGTCCCCTCCTTAACATACCCGAGTAGTGGGTTCGTCACGATGCTAGCACCGCTCCGAGACTATCTCCGCCCGAGGGACCCCGAGTTGTCTCCACTCCTCCACACAACCAGGGAATGTTATTTCACCCGCCTCTCGATCGATCTCGATCCTGACAAGCCAGGATTCAAAGAAGTACGGTGGATCACATCGGAATATACGAATGTCGAGCATTTTTTCGATGTGTTCACAATGGTCGGTATGGACTCGAGCGATGTATCAGATACTTGCGCTTCTTTCATATCCCACGTTTATCACCACAAGAAACGCCTCGTGGTGTTGGGACCAAAGACTCAGGACCTCTCGGATGGCCACCCTTGCAAAGCGAAGTTTCAATCTCACAACCGTTCGAGTCAGTTTGGAACGATCAGGAGTGCAAGAATCTTCTTGATCGGGCTTGGTGCTATGGGGGAAGGGGGGAACGATGCCAGAGTCGCCGAAACATTGCAATTCCTGTCCGATGCAAGCTGGCTACTCGGCCTCTTCAATGAAGGAATACAACAGGCAAGACAAGCGTCGGAAGTCTGCGAACGGTTTGGTGACACATCGGTCGGACGGGCAGAGTCTCTCGATTCCCTCCCTTTCGTGTTGAACGCCACCGGTCGGCTCGAAGCCGTGGAAGAAGCTGCTTCCCGCGCAATCGAACTCTCCCTGGGTCAAGGCAAGCGATATCGGATCTACAAATGCTAGCGTCTCCTTGGCCACACAAATCGACGCAACGGCAAAGGAGGGAGGGCCATTACCCATTCCCATGCGGCCCTCGACGTCGCCACCAAGTTCTGCTGGTCCGGTAAGCTCTCTTGGATCCATCATGACCTGGTGCAGCTGTTCCTCGATGAGAGCAGGTTCGATGATGGTCAGATTCACATCGAGCACGCGGAGTCGCACCCCATAGATAACGCATACAGTCTGGGTCGTGCAACGGAACTACAGGCTGGTTTATGGACTAGACAACGGAGGTATGAAGAGGCGAAATCCAAGGCATTGCGTGCCATCGAAATTTACGAGAACATTGGGGCTACGACTAGCCCGGAGTCCTGCAGACAGCTGCTTTGGTGGATCGAGAGGAACTTGTAACTTGTGAGTTCTCCGAAATTGTTCTACTTCCCACACGTATTGACTTTTCATCATAAGTTTGGGAAACGTATTTTTGCAAGTAATTACGTCTTGTCTCCTTGTCCCGTCTCCTGTTGTTTCTCGTTAATACTCCTTTTCTCTTCCTACCCCTCCGCTCGCGTGTGCCGCTTTGTCATGGACCCCCCTTCCGTCCTTCATCTACACTTTGTCTTTCACGTGCTATCATATCTCTGGCCATATCTTTTCCGTTTTTTTTTGTGCGGCAAGCGCCTCCAAAAGGTCCTCGGGTGTAGTAGAGGTTGTTGGAAGGTGGTTACAGAGCCGGATCATCTCTGGTATGAGATGGGAATGAATGTTCGCTGCAGTGCATTATTCGGATCCTCGGTAGGAAAAACTCGAGAATGCGCTACGGGTCTCATTGTGGAGCCTGGGGGCGTCTCCAATCTCTGAGGCCTACGCGTCTGCAACGGTTCACGCCAATTATCATCGGTATTTTGCGAGCCATTCTTCTTTGGTACATTTGGCAGCACGCTTCTCAACGAAGGACGCAATGTTCCCCCGCAACGCACGTCTCGCGATACTTGTTCGTTGTCGCCCCATGTCTACCACCAGCCGTCGACCTCCCACAAACGTCCTTTCTCTCCACCGAAGCTTCCCTTACACCCTCTACAAGGACAATCCCGGCGAGCGTTCCAACCTCGTTGACCCGGCATCCTCACCCCGTTCCGAAGCCTTCCACTACAGGGATGAGGTAGAGAACCTCGTAAAGGGACGCGCATATCCTACCATCACCCCCTCGAGCTTGTCTCCCTTTTCTTTAGTCGCATTCACCCTCCCCACCCTGACAACCATAAGCAATGGGCAGGGCGACGTTTTTTCCCCACACACATTTTATCCAGGAACACTCCAGGACGACTGTGGACCTGTACATTGGCGCCCTCGATGAGGGCCCCGAACTTATCGTCCCCTATATCTTTCGAGTTCCTAGAGGTATAGCTTCCTCACATTCACCTCTGTGTCAGACTCGTCTCGTTTCCCAGAGGTGCCAATGCCCGATCCCCTTATTCTCGTCTACCATAATTGGTTCTTCTTGCAGCCAGTCAAACCTCTGTCCCTTGATGCATAATGGTCCGTTGAGGTTTCTCGCAGTGGCAAGAGTGGGTGCTCAATATTTCTGTCCAGAATACAATAGCGTATTGGACGAATTTTGTTCCAAACACACTGTGAAATTCTTAGCCGAGAAGTGGCTCGAGGAGCACGATTACGATTCTGGTGATGCGGACGACGATCCGATCACTTGGCACTAACCTCACCGTACCATCTGAAAGGAAAAACGACAGGGGCGACTGAGCGGCCTTCTGCAGTGCGCACTACAAAAAAAACTGCGCCTCAATTTCATACCAGATCGACTTATACGAATTACAACTTCGGTCGGGAGACGACTAAAATGAACTGAAAGAGCCAGTCAGTATGGGCGGATATGGAGTTTCATCGCTAACGTGTTATGACAGGGGAGAGTTGTTCAGTCGCGAAATATACAAGTCGCGCAAGTATTACGCTTGTACGCAACTCGTCGGACGTACGCGACGGGTCTTCGAGTGGGTCCGACGTTCGGCGTCTTCCCGGCGCACGCTTTTAGAGAGGTTCAATATGGGGGATAGGCCCGACCGGGACAATCCTCTGTGGATTTACCTGTACGACACACGATACACGTTAGTCATGGCTTTAATATATTAGCTAGAAGGGAAATATACAAAGGTGTGAGACCAGAAGTAGTGAGTCTTGATGTGGTCAAAGTTTGTGGAATCCTTGAACGCAGGGATATTCCAGTACAAGTTCTTCATCCACCTACATAACCCGGGGGTCAGAATCTGCACACACCCAGAGGCTGAACCGGCGAACCTGTTGATGCTCGGATAACCGTGGCGGATATCCCGGATGTTGCACTTGAAGTGCCTGACGTAGACAGGGTCGAAGCGAATCTGGACCGGTGACAAAAGGTCAGACGCTGAAAAAACGAGCATACCACGAAGGTCGACGCGTAGACGCACGATGGTGACCCAGAGCCTAATGTCTGCCTCGGTGAGCTGATCGCCGACGAAAAAGTCCTTGCCTTGGAGCATTTTCTCGACCTTGTCAAGAGCCTCGAACAACGGATAGACCGCAGCTTCGTATGCTTCAGAGCTGTTGGCGAAACCGGCCTTGTATACTCCATCTGGTCAAAACAACCAGGTCAATACCATGGAAACGAGGGGAAGACCCTGACGACCGACTATTGATAGTGTTGTAGACCCAATCATTGACGGAGTCAATTTTTTCACGGAGTTCTTTGGGATAGATGTCGACCTTGGCCTTGTCGACAGGGATGAGATTGTTGAACTCCGTATTGAACATTCTGATGATCTCCGAGCTTTCGTTGTTCACGATTGTCTCGTTTTTCTTATCCCAAAGCAGGGGAACGGTGAACCTGTGGGACCGCTGTGAGACTCCGTTCCGAACATCGGAACGCGGTGGGACCGGGCGGACCTTCCGGGATAACTCGGGTCAGCCCTGAGATATAAATCCTTGACGTGACTCGAACCGTACAGCGGATCGACGTCCGCTGCTGGGTAATCGTCGACATTTGCGAAAGGCCATCCTTGTTCGCCCATGTAAGGGGAAACGACGGTGACGGCTGGTGGAACACCACAAGCGACAGGTTAGATGTGCTCATTCCCGTAGTGGAATTGTTTGCTCCCGTGACGTACGGATGATTTCTTCGAGGCCCTTGAGCTTTCGGGTGATCAACGTCCTCGTGGCCCAGGCTACGCAGGGGGCCGCGGGTCAGTCGATAGCCTTTCTAAAACGTTCGTCCAGCTGCCTACTCACGACAAGCGTACGACACATAGAGGTGGTAGCGGTCTAAAATGGGGCGTCTGAGGTTGTGGACGAGACCGAGCTTTGACAAGCGTACCCCTTTCCGGAGGAAATTGGCCACCTTTCTGGATGAAATTTCTGAAGGAGGAGGGGGCTCTTTTGAATGTTCCACCAGGTTCGACCTTCATCTTGGCGATGTCGGATTGGCCGGAGACATCTCGAGACATTGTTCGTATTGGCAAGGAGTTGGAGGTTGTGAGGAGAGTGAGAGGTGTTCGATTGGCCCCTCTGGCGGAGACGCTTATAAATCTAGAGGACACGGTCCCCCTGAATGACCTAGATAGTGGGAAAATCATTCCAAATATTGGCGTGGGTTCAAGGCCACGAGATCGGTTGATTGCAGAGCGCTGAGGCGGTCAGTCGAGTACCATCGAAAGCGCAGCCCACGACTGTCCAGAGGCGAAAACGAACGTCGTCCGGAAGGGTCCACAGCAAATGCCTAGGCACGGCGTCCAGCAAACATCAAGCCGGGTCAAGTCATTGTGCAAACCCGACCGCCATGTGTGATTCACTGTCTGATGTCGAAAAGTTCCAATCGACCGTCCATATCGTGTCAATCGACAAACTTATATCTTGGTAGAGTGACTAGCGTCGTGTTCTGCAACATCGGCCTCCCTACGGGGGCGGGGAGGCTGCATCGTGCGGAAACGGGTGGATGGATGACCGGAGGGGTTCTGTTCCCAAGTGACCTACCTATTCACTCTTCTCGAGTTTCGATACAATACTTGTTGTCGTCTTGCAACGCAACGCCGTATCCCAGCATCACATTTTATCCCGGAGCCGCAGTGGACACGACCCGCACCCGGTTCGTAACGGAGTTACGCTTCTTGGACCTTGACCACCACTCAACCAACCCAGACGTTCCACATGGACTCCACCCTCAACCTCAACACCCTCGCGAGCTCACTGCCAAACTCGAACCTCTCAAACGCAGAAAAGGATCTCCTCAACAACTTCAAAGGTCTTGATTTCATCTCCTAGTCCAACGCCGTCGGAAACTGACAGTGGGGAACCTTTTTTTTTCCTCGTTCCATAGCGGCTGCTCTCAGCATCACTACTCTCTACCGATCCTCTAGACAGACATCCAAACGGGCTTACAACGCAGGATACGTCGCCGCTTGTCAGGATATCCTCTCCATGATCCAGCAGGGTGTTTCCGCCGCTGGAGATCACGCGGGCGAGAACCCAATGTCGGTTGGAAGGATAATGGACTGGGTCGAAGCTCGTTGTGAGGCCATCATGGCTTGCAAGGAGGAGGAAGACGAGGAAGAGCAGAGAGAAAGGGAGAAGGACCAATCACCTCAATGTGGTCCCAAGCCTCCGAGTCCGTCCCGAACGAAGCGCCAGGCGAGTGCTCCTATGAGATCCTTCCATCTATCTACTAAGCGGCCGGTTCGCCTCGCATTCCCAGGTTGTGGGAGGTCTGGCGACCCCGAATTCACCGCCCAGTCGGACCTCCCCGCATCTCCCAACCCAACCTCCTTCCCCTTCTCCCTCCACTTCCCGACCCTCCCTACCCCCGCCCCACTCAACCGGCTTCTTACTCGGGAAGCGAAGAAAGGGCTCACCCACCCTTCCGATGATGACTACCATTGAACCCGTTCCGACAGATACCCCTGGTCCTTTCACATTTTCCAACATCTCAACCCAGGTCGAACCCCTTTCCACCGGCGCCAAGCGCAGACACGCAGTCATGATGATGATGGATTCACCGACAACACCGGCACCGATCGCCCATTCCCAAACTCTGTCCTCGAGACGTCGCACGAGGAGCATGAGGAACACGAACGCTCCGAACAGCGTCGGCGTCATCTTCCCGTCCAGCGATCCGATGGAGGTGGAACTCGAGGACGGTCGCGAACGTAAGCGAGTTGCCCGGAGGTGATCTTCGCGGTTTTCTTTGTCCCCTACCCGCTTTGTCCTCCTCCCCCCTCTGTCCACTCGCTACTTATGTTTGCTACCTCATGATCTTATGACATTAAACGATCCCTCAAAGACACTGATAACGTACGGGTTAATGATGCCGTCCAGTTGCAATGAGACGATCACAAATTTGGATATCATTATTGAAAGAACCAGTTATATAAGAGGCGCGAGTACGTATACCACAAAGGAAACTCTGCCGTCTGAGAGCATGATGTGTTGTAGTTGCAAGTCACCGAAGGTGGAGTCCAATATGGTGCGTGGTAGCACGGCATACTGCACACTTTACGCCTGACGGTCCTATGATCTCTTCCATCGACCATCATATGGCCCTTTTCGTATTTGCCAAGGAGGGTGTTGGGTACTCCTGGGCAGATGACCAAACCACAAGAAAACCGAGACGACAGACGATGGGGAGGATGGATCGGGCGCACACAAGGGCAGGAAGTGATCACGGTGTCATCGACAAATCCTAAAGACAAGGTCGTTGCTGTCTGCAATGGATTATGGCTCAATCTATTCTATGAGGAACGCATAGTCCCTCGGAGAGAATCGCACGTCAAATAAAGAGTTCGGGGAGGGGGATCCTGCCATCCTGGCAGACACAACATTATTCTCTGCCTTCCAACCAGCTCGTCGGCATGACGTTCGGCCTTGAATCCCTTATCGTACACTCTGAGGTGGTCAGACCAGACCAAACCCCACTCCTCAAACGGGATGAGGTTGGGAGGAAGCGATGTGCGGGACAACTCGACCGTCGTGATGGTGGGGAATGTCACAGGGGGGCGCTGTGTACGACGTCACGCGACGACGCGTTTGTGACGCGTCACGCGCAGTACGGGCTCTTAATCACCTCCACCTTCGACCCCGCACCCTCATCCACCACTCGCATCGCGTATCGAAATGTTAGAAGCCAAGCTCGCCGAGGCTCAGACTCTCAAGAAACTCCTTGAAGGTACGTGTTCTCACCCCCGCTCAGGTACGATCTATCTCATCCGCATTCATAACCCCAGCCATTAAGGAACTGGTATCGGACGCGAACTTCCAGTGTGGTGAAGAGGGCATCGTAAGTGCTCTTTGCCCCATTCTATTTCTGAGACTTGCGTTTTCATTCTGTACCACGGTTTTAGACCTTGCAAGCGATGGACAACTCACACGTCGCGCTCGTCTCCGTCGAGCTCGAGCGAGCGGGATTCGCAAAATACCGTTGCGATAGGCCGATTCCACTAGGTGTCAACCTTGGTTCCCTCACCAAGATCTTGAAGTGTGCCAAAGACGACGACGTTTGTACCTTGAAAGCCGCTGACGACGCCGACACTCTCAACTTGACATACGAGGCCAAGAGTCAGTTCATCCTGATCCCTCATCTCCTTCTATCGTCACCACCCGTCTCTAAATCGACCCTGATGTCTAGATGCTGATCGGATTTCGGACTACGAGCTGAAACTTATGGACATTGACTCAGATACCCTCGGCATCCCAGACACCGAATACGACGTCTGCGTGACCATGCGTTCGTCGGAATTTGCGCGCATTGTCCGTGACCTTTCTGCTCTCGGTGAATCCGTCAAGATCGACGTCTCGAAGGACGGTGTCAGGTTTACCGCCGAGGGCGAGTCCGCTAACGGTAACGTCCTCTTGAAACAAACCGAAAGTGCACGGAGGAAGCATGTCGAGAAAGAGAAGACGAAGGAAAAGAAGAAAGTGAAAAAGGAAGACGACGGGGAGGACGAGGAGGACGAGCCAGAGTCGGAGGAGGAGTCTTCCTCTAAGAAAAAGAACAAAGTTAAGGAGGAAGGTGGTTCCGACGTCGAGATGGTGGAGGACGACGAAGAAGAAGAGAATGAGGAAGATTCGGAGTCGAACGGTAAAAAGAGGAAGAAGGGTCCCCCCAAGGTTTGTATCCTTCCCTATTGATTACTTCCTCTCCGGCTCGGTCCCTCATCTTTCGTGTTTAGCCTTCCAAACCCTCTAAACGCGCCAAAAGATCCGAGGGCGATGACGACGAGAGTGAAGGGGGGGTATCAATCCAGATGAACCAAGGAGTGACCTTGACCTTCAGCTTGAAGTACCTCGTCAACTTCTCCAAGAGCACGAGTCTTTCTTCACAAGTTCAGCTGATGATGAGCGCCGACGTCCCATTACTCGTGAGTCAACGAGCTTCATCCCTCCCACATTCATTCATCCGCATCCGCAGGTCGCATATCAATTTGCCCAAGGGAAGATTCACTACTACCTCGCTCCCAAGATCGGCGACGACTAAACAAGAGGGGTGATGGCCTTGATCGTCGACATCTTCGGAGTTGGGGTTTCTCCAGGTTAATCTTATTATTCCAAACTACCCATTCGCTGTACCTTAAGCCTTATCTTCGACTACCCCGATCTCTGCACGTCCTTATCGACTGTCTCGCGACAGCTACGATCCAGAGTGGATCCAACCCACGTCTACTAGTGAATCCGAGTCTCGGGGTCTTTCGTCCCTCTCCCTTTATTCCGTTTTGTGAAGGGCGGGTACCGGGTCCCTTAGAACAATCCCCTCTTCAAAGCAGTCGTCTGCAGACCATATCCTTACGATGAGAACGTCAGCACCCTCGATGGAAAATGCTTTCAGGCAAGTTGGAGCTGAAACTCAAAGCTGAGGCGGCGGGCCCCTCCGCAACTCTGGATCATCGAACTAACATACAAGACACATTGACAGAGTCAGAGATGTGATTACATGCACGAGACATGTGTCACTGCTTTTGAAGAAATGGAGCTGGGCGTGGAGGACAATGCAACGCCATACTCTGGTGAGGGAGCTACTCAAAATTCTAAGGCCACACCCCAGACCCAGGTATGGCCCCCGGTTGATAATAATGGCCTTCGTTCCCGTCCCCGCTCTCTAGTTTGAACAGCCAGTCCGGGATCCTCAAGCCGAAGCCGGATGGTGGACTCGAGAAATTGGTGAACTCGGGGTGAGCAACACCGAGGATGTCGGGTAAGATATCGAAGATTCGTCTTCAGTTAACCTATATGTAACATAGTTAAGTTAGAGCGTTGTATGTAACCTTGACGGGACCAAGATCCGTGCGGTTGTCTCAGTACACTTAAGGTAGCGACTCCCGGCAGAGCTCAACGTGACAGCCACAGCCACCGGTCCGTATTCTCAGAAGCCAGAATCTAAACTCAAGTCTCCATCCAAGAACACACGAATGACAAAACCCTCTTGCTTGAGAGTGGGCCAACGTCAAGGGATTTTTACGTAGCGGATATTTCGATAGCACCCCCTCCGGGCCGCACTTGGTAGGACATCCGCCTCTCCATGTCAGGGAGTCCCACAGTACTGCGCCACAGCCAGCGCGTAGATGCGAGCCTCCCTCCCGGTGCTGACTTACATTATCTCCCTCGTCAGGTGAAACGCTGGACAACTACAGTGGTCCCCACGACACAAAAAAAACCTGAGAGTATATACAGTATGCTACAAGTTAGGTATTTCGACCCCACCCAAACGCTCAAGAGTGCAGTATCGCATTGGTGTAACAGCCTGTTCCGTGCGGTGAACAAAACCTTGCAAGCAAGGCAATTATTCTATGTCACTTTGATCATCGAACATCGACACGAAATCCTTGAAAGCCCTCATCTTCTCCATTATCTCCCTCTTCGAACTACACTCCCTGATCTTGTACCTGAAAAAAACAACAGAAGTGGGTCAGAATCAGGATACTGAGAGACGTGTCGCGAGGGATCCGGACAGTGAGTGGCACCAACCTAACGATCTCATCCCGGACGCTATCCACCAATTCAACACATTCCTCATCAACATCCACTTCCAAAGTCTTCCCATCAAAGAACATCATCCTGTATCTCCCCGCACCGCCGGACGACGGACCAGCATACCGAACACACCACCCTACCGAGGGTATGAATCGCGTTTCGAAACCTCCGGCTTGCTGAGTCAAGGAAGGTGGTTCGAAAGGGAACCCACGACGGCCCTTTTCCCATCCCATCGAATGGGTTGAGGCCGTAGGGATGGTTGTCGAGTGTTGAAGGCGTCCAAGTTTTCGTATCAAGCCAATGGTTTCTTGCTCTTTTCGTGTGTCGACGCCGCCGTGTTCGTCCACTGGAAGAGTCTTGCAAACCAGGACGGATGACGATGAGGTTGTCGAATCACAATCCCCAGCATTCATAAGGCCACCCTCGACAGCCTCGCAAACTCCAAGGAAGGCTTCCGTCCTCTCTAATCCGTCCCTCTCGCACCCTTCAAGCGAAGTCCGGTCGATTGCCTCTATCTTGCCACCAGGAGCAACAAGTACAACCTTCTTCCATTCTCCCTCCCTCTCCCACAGGGACAAACCCTTCATACCCGGCTTTACCGTGTGGTGATCACAACTCCTGGCGGGACCCACATGGGTTTGACGAGATATCTCCACCAGCTGCCTATCCCGCATGACCTTAATCCTCATCACAACTCCACGGGAAGACGAAACACTGTCCATCTTGTCAGTTCGTTCGCCCTCCCCCTTCAGCCGAATCCTGGAAGAATTCTCTGGGGAATAGAACACGGCTTCTGCGTCCCCATCCGGGAAGTTGGCCATCAAAGTAAACCTAGAATCCGACTCGTACAACACCAACTACAAGGGAAGAACAAATTGACTTTTCACTCTGTGCAGTGATGTTATGAAGCGGGGCCTCACTCACCCTCGGAATGTGCTGTTTAATCTGCTCCACAAGCTTTCCAGCGGCCGTATATAATTTCCAGTAAGCCTTGGGAAGGTCCTCGAGCTTGTAGGCAACACATGGCTCAATGAGACAACAGGGGCTGCTCATATGCGGGGCACTGAATACACTAATCTGAACAAAGGATCGTCAATCATGAGCTATGGACGTGGTGGGCAAGGATTGCAAAAGAATTCGCACCTCTTCCCCATCGGAACTCACAGTGAAAACCTCAACCCCCTGCCTTCCCTGCCTCCTCTCTCCCTCCCTAAAATCGACAAATAGCATCCTCGAGGGTAGGACGACGAGTTGACCGCGAGAGACTTTATGAGTTTGAGGCTGGAGGAATGATGTATTAAACGCTTTCGGGCGTGACACACCGATAAACCCCTTGCAAGCCGGGTCGCCGTACGGGTGAGAAGACGGGGGGTGGGCCGAAGATGAAACCGTGGGCCTCGCGGGAGTAACGGTAGGTTTGACAGCTACCGGGGTAGAGTGGGATTGTGGGACGACACCATCCAGAAGGCTCTTGATTCTGTGGATGTGTTCGTCGGGAGGTACCTGTCCCAGAGTCGAGGAGGGCAAGGGACTGTGGAAGGCTTCTTCAAAATCTTTGAGCAGTTCCTCGGTGTTCATCCCATCATGATCCATGTCCTTGGTCATCCCCCGGGCCGCCTCCGTTGGCACTGGGAGGATACTAATGGAACTCTCTAGTGAGGAATCTTCGACCTTGTCATCGTAAGAGTCACCAGCCTGAGTACCCCCAGTTATCGGAGCACGACCACGGGCTTGGAGGAATGACGGGATGACAGCCGTAACGGATTTGGACCTGAATCGAACCCTTGGCCCCGCAGCGTCTCTTTCCTCCTCCTCGGGTTCATTCTCCACCTCCTCGATAGGGTCCAAGAACTTCCTCTGTTCCTTCGTTCCATATACAGGGTCGGAAACCACTCTCCTGCCCGCTTGAGCGGGTCGGAGGAGAGGTACGTTCGGTGGTTCACCAGGAAACCGACTACCCTCAACGAGGTCACGCGGATCGGGATATCGGGGGTTCGCCCCCAACTCCCCAAACGACTTCCGCGGTAGTCCCGCCACCCCAAACCCGCGCACCTCCCGCGAGATCGATATCGGTATCGATTTCGTCCCTTCGTTTTGCCGTTCCCTGGGACAGGGCCTCGGATCAAGATTTCGAACTGGGAGTCGGGGGTGCAGGAAAGGGTGGTCGGAAATGTTTCTTACACTGGTCCGCCTCTCGGGATTCTACAATGCAAAAAAAAAGAGAAAAAGCTCCGGCTAAGGGGGATTTCGAGCTCGGCCAGCTCTCCGCGGGGGCTCACCTTCTCTAAAAGTTGTGAAACAAGAGCTTCCAGCTCACCCTCAACAGCCAGGACTGAATCCAAACCCGATGTTGGACCCTAAAGAACGTTTCACGAATGTGGGGTTGTTTGTTGTTCGAGGAGAGCGCGTACCTTGGAAGGATGAAGCATCCAAAGGATCAAGAGACCAAGAGACCACAGATCCGAGGAACAATCGTAACGCAACCCCACCTTGATTTCTCTTTCAAACGGGGGGGGGNNGGGGGGGGGGGGGGGGGTCAGAACGAGCGGAGTAGTAGTGATAAGCGCGAAGAACATACGGAGCTATGTGATCATACGTGGAACCTTCTGCCTCAGTACCGGTCCCGAGAACGGGTAATATGCGTCCACGCCTATCCTCACCAACGTCCGGAGAGGTGATCTTAATCGCGTCCTCAAACCCTCCGATTTTCTGTGATTATCCCCGTTCCAAACGTTTAAGTTAGGTTCCGCCACCAACTCGAGAGACCGAAACCGGTTCCGAAAAAAAGAGATCCCATGATCCCACTCACCACTCGAAAATCCTCAGTGACATAGATACTTCCCGGAACCAACCTCCTGTGAACGACGCTCTCCTTCTCGAGATACGTCAACGCCTCAACGAGGGTCTTGATCACCCCTCGAATTCTGTACTCCAGAGACGAGGTCGACGCCGAATTTGTCAGGTTCAAACGGGGGAGGTGATCCGTCAAGGTACCATGCGTCCCGCAGTATTCCAAGGCGATGTAGCGCCCTGGTGGCACGACCGCCACGGTGGGAGTTCCAGGTTGCGCGTGGGATTCCTGGTCACCAGAGTCCGAATCGGGAGTAGGAAAGGTGGAGAATAGTGTCAGAATTGTAGGGTGACACAAGGCCTGGTGTATGGCAACGGAAGCCAGTACGGCCTCGGTTGCGATAACCTAGCGGCGACACGGTGACGGCGTTGGCTTGGGCATTGAGAGCACAACTTTGCGAAATAGAATACCTTTCTCAGGACCACTGTCCTGCGCTTCAAACGCCCTCTCTTGCAGGTGGCGAGATAAGCCTCTGCTGGGGAGGCCTTGTCTTCGAACTGTTTCAGGATATCGTAGTTCTATCATTGTGTTAGATAGAATAGTAGAAGCCCGTCACGAATGCACCTTTAAGGAGTCCGCACCCAAGTCCTTGGAGCTCGCCAAGCTCTCGAACGACCTGGAAGACATCCCTCAAGGTCTTGGAGTGGGTGAGAATAACGTTGGGCAGTCGAGATCCCACGCATCTCAGGTGGTAAGGCGGTTCGAGTTGCAACATCTCACGAGCATGAACCAAGGAAGAAGGCTGTCATTAACTTTCATGTATCATGACTGAGATTATGTTTCCGTGATTATGCGACTTGTTTAATGTGGTCCCCGTTTCCAACGTGGGACCGTCTATATCCCTACACACACCCCTCGTACATCAGGTGCTGGAAGTACAGTTTTTGAGAGGAGGGGTTTAGTTATCCTTCTCGTGAATATCAATACCAGAGTCGCTGGCATTGGCATCAATGACGAGGGGCCTCGCGGCAGCAAGACCACGTGCATTCTTGTAGAAAACGACGTCACCCTCGTCTTCAATGAACTGTTTCAATGGTGTTGGCGAAAGGATGACGGGCCAAGTAGGAAAGAATGAAATACCTTGCATTCCTTGTAGACGCGGTAAACCTCAGCCCATCCAGAGTCACGTCCCTGTAGCTTGATACCAGCACGAGCAAGACGGGCCCTCAGAGCATCTGAGGCTTCCCAGGCGTGATAATGGGGGATCTTACTGTGCACGTGGTGGGCAACGTGAGTCTCGGAGATGCCATGGGTACAGGTGGCAGCGATCCAGGCCATGAGAGATCCGAGGTCACCAAGAAGGTTACGGTCGTAGGTGGCCAAGGCACCGCGGGGGAAAGTAAACTCGCCCGCGCGATAGTGAGGAAGGAGGGGGTCGGTGTGTTGCAAGAAAGTGATCAACACGAGCCAGTGATTGACCCTGCGAAAACATGAGTGGGATCGGGACTGTCGTGATAGACGCCACATACCAGAGGTAAGGAACGAGGTAGGTGCGGAAGACCTCAAAGAATCCAAACTTGTTGATCGAGTAAAATAATGCAGCAAGCCAGAAGAACATGCCAATATCGGAAACGACGATTTGTCCCCATTGGTTCGGAGAGAAAAGTACGGCGGTTGGCTTGAAGTCTAGGATAGGGGGTCAAATGTTGAAGAGAAGGAAAGTGCAAGATTGCTGACGGTTGGTGCCAGGGGGATAGCGCTTTTGACCGGAAGAGTTGAGGGTCAAGTATGCGGGCCAACCACCCAACTGACAGGAGCCAATCAGACACGGTCGATCGGATCAGAAGATGGGCAAACACACCAAGTAACTTGCAGATCCTAGGGAGGCACCAATGGGAGAGTCCCCGAGAGCGTCCCACAACTCATTCATAACCCTCTCGCTGATTGAGGCGCCCCGAAGATCCTCGTGAGCAGGGTCGAAGGGAGGGAGACCGATATAAGAGCGAGTCTTGGGGACAAATACTTGGTCCTGAGTTAAATGACCGGTAGAAGCGTGGTGCTTAGCATGGGTGATACGCCAGGAATGGTATGGAACCCCAAGACTGATGGACAATCAATTAGGCGAAATGCGCGGATAAAAACGCGTACCCAGAGTGGAGGATCCAGCCGACGGTATTGTTGAGGAACTTGGACTCGGAGTAGGCCTGGTGACCACATTCGTGGGCAATAACCCAAAGACCAGTGGCGACAAGACCAGCCCAGAAGGTATAGAGAGCCCAGAGCGCGAACCTTGTGAGGCCGTAGAGAATGGGGTATGGGAGATGGATAACCTCTGGGTGGATGAGGATATCGAGGAAAGTGGTGGTCTTGTAGATAGCAGCCAAGGCGGCAAGGTCTGCGACACTGGAGAGGTGTATGCGTCAAACGCGGGGTGCCAGCGAAGAAAAGAAAAAAGACAGACACGTAAAGGGAGGATCGCCAACCATTTCTCTTGAAACAATGAGGTCTGAAAGGAGGGGGTGAGATGAGTAAATTGGTGGAGGAAGATGACACGTCGGCATACGGGATTGCACCCAAAAGGTCTTTGATTGTGAGGTCTGGGATGATGACCTGCTCCTGGTCTACGGTGATACGGTCGACAGAGTTGAGCACCATGGCTGCTTTCCGAGATGTACGGGAGAAGGAGAGGAAGAGAGAGGAACGACTCTCGCCTCTGCTGGTGTGCGGGGAGGGTATAGGACGAAGGAGAGAGAGAAGTGAAACCACCCCCGCTTTTTGACCCAGGCCGGGATTCTCCCCACGTGTTTTCCCCCAACAACTAATCGGCGTCTCTCTATTTATTTTTTACGGCACCTGGTCCTTTGCGCAACGCATACAACCATGCAGTCACAACCGAAAGAGAGTCGTGCGTCGTCTGTGTTCTCTTCTAGTGTGCTTGACTCCCACTCTCCCTACGGCACGGCGACCCTCCAGACGGGGAGATGTGGTCCCTTGGCAGGCGTCAGATTCAAAAGTATTTGGGTCCCATCATACCCGAGCCGGCGTTGTAATGAATTTCTGTGGGGCACACATGCCTTGCCCCAGTCGACCGATCTCCATTCTTCGCCACGGTTGGTTAGCTGCATCCAATTTGGATTTGGACGTTAGAGTAGACTAGACGATTGCATGCGACACGGACGCGCTTCGCCAGTAGTACATGCATCCGTGAATTTAATCGATCCCCTTCAGCCTTGCTCCAAGCGCGTGCAGGAACTCCAACGCCGCCTTGGGCAGCGTCTTGCCCTTGCTCGAGTCAATCTCGGCCCCAAACGCCTTAACCAGTCCAGCCAGCTCTTTATTCGTCTGAGCCCTCTCCACATCCGCCTTCAGCGTCGTCAGTCTTCCCCGTCTCGCTCTCCCCTTCGCCACCCCATCCGCCTCTTCCACGTCGTTTGCAGAGCTGCCGCTCCGTTTCGATGTCCGCATCGGCTGCACAAATACCGACGGATCCGCCAGCTGCTTGTACAAAGTGTCGAGAAACGCGAACCCTTCCACGGTCAGACTCTTCGAATAAGTCTTCTCCAGCACCTCTACGAACTCTAACACCAGTTTCGAAAGCGTCGAGTTATCAGTGGCCGCCGAGACGTTCGTCCGTAAAAGGTATATCCTCCTCGCTTTCGGGATGGGCTTTGTTGAATCGTCATCATCGCTGCTGCTGATGATGATCGCATCCTTATCATCCGACTGTGATTCCTTGACCGCCTCTCGCGCTTGCTGTACCGCATTGGCGATCTGGGCCCGGTCTCCCAGAACTTGCGGCGTCTCCTCCAGCCGCAGTTGACCCAGATCGTCGAGGACCTTTGCAATCTCCGCACCTGTTTTAGGAGGCCCTTTCCTTGGAGACGGCACCACGACATTTGATTTTGGCTGCACAAACCATCAGTCAAGCGAGCCAGCGCATTTGACATCGGAACACCGACCGGCGCCGGGGGTGGCGGCCACACAAGTCCATCGCTCTCCGGGAACCC
Source organism: Thelephora aurantiotincta (assembly GCA_003316405.1). NCBI lineage: Eukaryota > Fungi > Basidiomycota > Agaricomycetes > Thelephorales > Thelephoraceae > Thelephora > Thelephora aurantiotincta. Next base: position 22,059 of record QFEV01000677.1, read on the forward strand.
GTGCGACTTGGCCACCCCCCTAAACTCCTCAATCCAACGCGTATAGTCCGGTCTTTCCGCGAACTTGAGTTTTCTGCAGTACCTCAAAAACTCTTCAAACTCGTCTGGCATTCCCCGGCAAATATCCTCTGGTCGTGCTGCACTTTTTATCCGCTTGAGCCGCTCATGTTCAGCTTCGTCCTTCGGAACACCATTCCTCGTCCATGACAGACCACCGGGGGTAAGAAGGTGGATGAGCATCAGTGCCAGTGCTTCTAGGTCGTCCCTGCGTGATGGAACTACCCGCTTCCTGTAAGCAATTCACCCCGGGCCAATGTTTGTGGGACTCGCCTCTTCCCCGACAATGCACCCCAACAGAACTAAACCAGTAGTTCCCAATAAAGTCTCTCTTCACTCTACTGTCTGGTATATGCCGATTCGTCCTCGGGTCGATGTACTGTTTCGAGAACCCAAAGTCGATCATGTAGACAGTTTGTTCGTTTGGCGGTAACCCGATGGCGCAGTTTCCCAATTGGATATCGCGATGGAGGACTCCACGGCCGTGCATGAATTCTAACCTCGCTAGCTACCCATCCGAGCGGGGGGAAAGATCTGTCCTTCAGCTCAAAGCCAAAAACGCGCAATACGGGGGGTAGTGAGCCCACACCAGGCACCGACTCACGACTTGCATCCCAATACACAACACGCTCCGCAAATCCATCGTGCTCTTGTTTGATCTCCAAAACAACGAATGCAGACTCGCGCCCAACAGGTCCAACGCGAGGTAGTCCCACCGACCCACCGTCCCCGATCCCCACAACGTCGGCATCCCAAGACCGCCTTGTAAGATCGGGTAAAAAAACCGTTCGTATCGGTTCGTCGGACAAGGATCGTCCGCTCGTTGTAGCTTTAGAGCAACGACCTGCTGCGGCTTGGTATAGACATTAAAAGCTCGATAAATGGCCCCTGCAAAACGACCAGTCAATCCTCGGGCGTTATCACCACGCCCGGGGGGGTAACGCAGTGGTGCTCACCGGAGAACCCAGATCCAAGCTTTTCGACCAGCATCCAATTACCGATCCGCTGACGGGAGAGGTCGGTGTTGCCGTAGCTGAAGTTAGACATGGGGTGTACAACGCAACGGCATGAACTATGTGTCCAGGTGTCAAGGCGGCCTCTCCCCTTCCACCCCACGAGCAGGCGCGCCGATGTGCGAAAACATCACGTGTCGACCATTCCCATGGGCGCTCACCTGATGAGTCCCCTCCGATTCTCACTCGAATGTCTCTTCCTCCCGAGCTCATCAACCGCATCCTCGAACACCTACACGATGACCCAGAGTCTCTCTCGGCCACATCTCTAGTTTCAAAGGCTTGGACTGCTTGGAGTCAGGCCCACCTTTTCGAATCCGTCTATCTCGGTCCGGCCGAGCTCCACCGTTGGCTCGAAAAAATCTCTCCAGACGTCGAGGACGGTCCTGCCTCGTACACGCGCGCGCTGGCATTGCAGGATCACTACCGTCAACGCCGCAAGTGGATCATCCCACAGAACTCGGACTTCCCCTTCTCAACCTTGACTTCGTTCTGCAACCTCAGGTCCCTTGGATTGGATTTTTGGGACGCCACACTTTTCAACGGCGCACCGCTCGAACCCTACTTCGGCCATTTTGGCAGGTCACTGCGCATGTTGAACCTACGATATTGCGCTTTGGACCCTGTGACCCTCCTCAACCTTTTTTCCCTCCTTCCAAATGTCCAAGACTTGGCGATTACTCACCCTCTCTCGCGTTCCGGCAAATCCCACACCACCTCGGATCTTCCAGAAGTCACCCCAAGTTTTGGTGGGACTTTGACGTTGTTCGAATCGACAAATCCGATTACCAAGGCTCTTGCGGCCCTTCCGTTACGCTTTACCACCATTTGCACTCAACCATTCACCCGCTATGAGTCTGACGCGTTCCGAATGTTGTTCGAGCGCTGTCGAGATACCTTGGTCACCCTTCGTTTTGAGCGCTATCCATGTGTGTACGGAGCATGCTATGGGTTCACTCAGTCCGTCCTGATCTTACGAAATTTCCAGATCAACCCATCCCGGACGTCTCGCTAGCTTCCTACAATAGACTTGAAGAGGTCCACGTTTTCCTTCGCAACAACAAAGAGTTGCCTCCATCGCTCACGAATCTTTTATCGTCAATAACCTCTCAAAAACTCCGAAAGATATCCTTGTCTCTCATCAAATCCGTCGAGGCAGAAGACGATGGAGATGACGAAGCGGTGTCGTGGCGCTTATTGGATTCAACTCTGAGCCACCTCGCTGAGCGGGTCTCTCAAGTCGAGGGTAAACTAACTCTGCAGCTCAACATCCGGCGCCTAGGCTCTGGGCCGCTCAAGTTCGACTGCTTTCTGAACCAGTTTTTGGACTACGGTGAATTAGACATCATCGAGTCTACTCAATCAGATTTCTGCTGAGTGAGTCCGTCCCCACTCTCTATGACTTAAGCACACGACTTCACCTCGGCAGCGTGTTCGAGTTCCTCGTGAACCCAGGAGTTGGGAGATTCTGAATAGAGGCAGGGATCATTCACACTTCTGCTGAAGGTGTCCATCCATTCCGATAAGCACTATCTTAGAACTGTAGAAGCCACCACGAGTTGGGAAAGGTCGCAGACGTAACGACCAGAGCGATTGGACATGGGAGGGGGTTTTAGTCGGAACACCGAGCCAAAAGCGATCGTAGACCGGGAGACGTTCGGTTCAATCGAGATTGAAACCGGCAAAGAGTCGACGAGGCTAGAGAGTATCATAGAAGCGAGTGTCTTGCCTTGGGGGGGGGAGAGGTGAGAAGAGCTCCTCTGATCGCAACCAATGAGCTGAAGGGAGCGAGCGGGAGGTTCATGAGCAGGATTCTCGATGCCCCCGGCGGGCTACACACGGCATCCCTCTTCTGAGAATGCGTCGAGTATCAGGCCTGGTATGGCTGAACACTCACGATTGCTATCGCTCTCCAGCTCCAACGTCAAAACCTAATGATGCCCTCACTTCTCGACAACTCCGGATAGGAATCAGGTGCCCGTCCGAAAGTTCGTCCAATTCGTTGACCCGCCACCACGTCAAGAGTATATGTGGGTTTCTTGGTTACAAGGTTTTCGCCCTTACGCGCTGAATCAAGACCTAAATTGAACAGCATCAATCACTCGGACTTGACCGTTATCTTCGTCCATCCTCCTCGGCCTTTCCCGAAAACTCCAAACTCTAAAGACAATCATTATCCTTGGAGATATCCCCGAGACTGTCCGTAAACTTGCTGATGCTTGGGGTGGGGAACGCGGGATCCGGATTCTCACTCTTACGAACGTGGGTTCGTTCCTCCCATCTGCTTCCTCCAGATTACTCATGTGCTCTGGCTTAGTTGAGGCGATGGGAGCAAAGAACACTTTGCCTCCTCCGACCGTAGCTTCGGATACGATTGCGACTATTTGTTATACCTCCGTGGGTGTCTTCCTCCTCAATCACTCCTCAGTGCTGGGTGCCCTCGCTGCCGCGACCTGTTCAAACCTTTCCGGTCGGGACTTGCCTCTTTACCTCACTCCAGTCATGCTTTCGTACCTGCCTCTTGCCCATATCTATGGGGTGAATTTGAATTTAATGTGCTCGCATATAAGATCCAAAACCAATACCCCTCGTAAAAGCGAATGCTTGAGCTCAATGTCACCGCCACAGGCGGCATGATCGGCTACTTCTCTGGTTCTCTCTTACGTCTGCTCGAAGTCCTTAAACCCAACATCCTCGCCTCCATCTCTCGAGTTCCTCTACCAAGTGATCGCCGCTAACCTCCAAGCCTCGGGCCTCAAGGGTGCCTTGTTTCGATGCGGTGTGACCATAAAATTGGAGAGGTCGAAGCGAACCGGCGACAACACCCATCCGCTCTGGGATAAGCTCGTGTTCAACAGGGTCAGACAGATTATCGGAGGCAGGGTTGAGCTGTTGGGGAGCAACAGTGCACCGTTGAATCCGGAAATTATGGTCTCCCTCAGGTGACGTTGGTGTAGCCAAGGCTACGGCATGACTGAGAGTTGTGGGTTGTGTGCGAGGCCATTCCCTGGAGATCCAACCGCTGCTGGGACTGCTGGGACCCCTCACCCGGTGAACGAAATCAAGCTGGTAGACGTCCCGAGCATGGGTCACAACGTGTTGGATGAACCGTACCCACGTGGCGAGATTTGCGTTCGGGGTCTCAACTGTTTCTCTGCCTACTACAAGGGTGAGTTTTTCCCCTCACCTTTGCGATATCCACGTTTTCTGTCTCACGCATATGCGCCGGTTCTGCACGACCAGACCCAGAAGTGACGAAAGAAACGATCGATGGTGAAGGCTGGGTTCACACCGGCGACGTTGGTCTCGTAGACCAACCCAAGCGATTCAAAATCATCGACCGTGTAAGGAACACCATGAAGCTTTTTCAAGGCGAATACGTCGCGTCGGAAAAGATCGAAAACGTGTATGCGGCTTGTCCGGTCGCCCAACAGATTTACATCCGCTGGGATCCGTCGCGGTTGTATTTACTGGCCATCGTGGTTCCGGATCCGGTGGCACTGACACAGATCACTTCTGAGGTGTGGAAGAAACGAGGGGGACTTGAAAATGTTGGATGAGGCAGTGAGGGATGAGAAGGTTGTCAAGGCCGTTTTGGAGGTGTTGCGAAGGATGAGGTTAGATATGGATCGAAAGGGTACGTCTCCACGTGTGGAAATTGAAAACCCCTGTGACGTTTGTTTTTCTTTCAGTACGGATCGCGGGGGGGGCATGGACCTCACGGGCGGGCTATTTTCAGTCGGGAGCAACCGCCTCACGCAGACAATGAAAGCCCGGAGGAGGAACGTTCAGAACAGGTACAAGACAGAACTTGGCGCTCTTTGCACCCTTGGAGAACCTGCTCTAGCCTTTGGTGCCTAGGTGTCCAAAGGAGCGGTGGGAATTCAGCTGGTTCATGTGCTCGGGAGGCTTCGTTTTTGGCGTGATCCCTCGGTCGAACTGATCCGAGTTAGCCTATGATATGTGGCTACTGACCCAGCGCCACCGTAACCACCTTCACCGCCTAAACATATTCGCGTACGCTCAAGTCGAGGGATCTGTTTTGTAAGGGGTAGCACTAATGCAACAATGATCACGATCATGGAGTCGGATCGCCGCTCCGAGTCTTCCGCGCAAACTAACTAAGAAGTGTGGCCTGTATTCTGAGCGCTCGAGGCATTCCTCAGCCGTACTGGCGGGGGAAGCATCGTCGATATGCGCATCCTTCTCTTTCAACTCCTCGGTCGGCCGGAGTCGTCGGTAAACGGTGATCCGCAGATGGCGAGAGTCGTCTTCCGTGGTCACGGGCAAAGGGACTCAGAGCCCGAAAAAGTACGCGAAGATCGGCCAGGAATCCGAACTGGACTCGATGGCCTTTACGGAGTGGCACTCCCGACAGAACAAGCGACTGAGTCCCTTCTGGTAATTGAGATTGGGTTTGATCGACGGTTCGGAGATTGGAGGCAGGCCGGCGGGTGCGGGGAGGCTTGTGGCAGTGAAGTGCAAGAGAGTTGAACCGCCGCGGTCGTAATCGCAAGTTAACTGGAGGTCTGGTTTGAGAATATGCACTCAGGGCCAAGTTGCACGGTGCATTGAAGCGTTCCTTTCCCATACCACCCCCACTCGAAAAAGCGCTCGCTGGGTGTCTGCGGGTGCTCACAAAGTCCGAGCGAGCCTTACTCTCGGCCCCTGTTCACGCGTTTCTTCAATTATCTTCCACCTCCATCGGTTCCTCATCGACACCTTCTGGGACTTGACTTGTCATATTCAATCAGCTTGGCTTGAGTAGGGACAAGAGTGTAGGAATGCCATTGGGGATGAGAGTACCGTCTTATTAACGGAAGTATGGGTGCTTTTCCACGTCGCCCCTCGGAGTTCTGTTGGCATTTCGCTTGAGATTTACAAAGGTTTACTACGGACAGTTTGAATCTTTTCAATTGATCTTTGCGTGGGTGCTCGCTTTGCATCTCGTTTGTTTACGAGGTCCCAACGACCCGACTCCCAGCCCAAATGCATCCGACGAAGGCAAATTATATCTGCGCCTCTCGCGAGGGACACGGGAGATGGTTCACTAGACTGGAGTCCGCTCCTTCAGCGTTCAACGTTCAAATTTCACCAAGGTTTGTTTAGGACGCGTGCGGTTTCGCTTAGAGTGTTGAATCGCACGGTGCAAGAGATAAGTATAATCCTCGCGGACGTTTCTTTCCAAAGACGCTGTCAGGAGTTGGTAGCACGAGCGATATTGAATAACAGAACTGATTGGTATTAAACAACGGTTTTTCACATCACGGGCATCCACACTGGTGGTTTTAAATAAGCACATTGGCATGAAGTCGAAAATTAAGGATGGTGGAAGTGGATGACTGTTGGAACCAATAGGTATCATCCCAAGCCAATCATGCGGTGGCCGATGTACTCGAGGGATCATAGCGAATGTCGAGTCCTTTGAGCTCTCCTTTGAGGTTGCGGATGGGGTCAACGAGGGAGGAGTAATTGACGAATCCACCCAAGGTCTCATTATCGAAGGGAACGAGTTCGACCGTACCTCCAGTCTCTTGACGCACCTGCTCATGCGTGCTGCGCTCGGACCCTTTTAAAAATGACAACTGTATGCCTCGTAACCACGGACGGAAGTCTTCAAAGACCGGAGACAGCTCGATGGGCAGCATTTTCGAGATGAACACCGCCTTGAAAAAACCGAGTGCGGTATATCTCGGTTCGTTGAAGCAATCTTGATATGGTAGCCTTCCCTTTCGCCTGACCACCTGGACTTCTCCCTCCTCATTTTGGCCAATAGTATAGCGTCCACACAGCAGCAGCATGATCCAAAAGAACGATTCTGCATCGTGCCTATACAGGTGGGTGGTGTTCATTCCCATCAGCAACTCGTGCGCCATGTAGGGCGGAGTCCCGGTCCGTTGCTGCGACGTTCTGGTGTAGTCGCCCTCGAGCTCAGACCTCCACGACGAGAGGTCGTAGTCCGTCAACACTCCGTAGACCTTCTCCTCGATGACCCTATACATGATGTTGTTCGGGCTGGGGTCACGGTGGAGGATGTCGGCTTCGTCGTAGAGCCACCGATGAACTGCGTTGGGGTCAGCCTGTGCGCGCGAACGAAAGAACGAAAGGGGCACGTACCACCTATGACGTCGGCAAAGACCTGACCGACGTCCCTCGCGCTGCTTAGCGACTTGAGAGGGTACAGCCGTTC
>QFEV01000683.1:0-11543 GCA_003316405.1 Thelephora aurantiotincta
ATCCAATCATATCTCTCTATATGTTCCTTCTGAAAATGCATGTCTCGCCCGTCGCTTTCGCTATCCATAGCCTGGCTAGGGTTTCTGAACTTAATAGCAGTCTCCATCGACACATACCCCGATAGATTCTACTGAGCCCGCGCGGAAAAAGTAAATGTACGTTCTGCCCCTAGCGTTTTTCCAGGTATTTTGTCGATATCTTCCGTGCTATAAATTTGCCGTTTCTTCCTCTCTTTGTAATCCCGAGGTGGGTCGATAAGATAGAACGGTGGTGGAAGTGAATCTGAATGTCCAAGTTGAGATCATCTACAGAAGAGTTCCACAAAACACAAACGAACGAGTCGAACACCATAGATACGATAGCATACAACGGACAAAACGAGCGTGATGCAGGAAAACAATGCCATGCCAACTTAAGCTGGCGGGGCCATCAAGAAACGGCGAGGGTCACCGGGGATCCAGACCGGCAGGAACCAAACCGTCAGTACACAGCACAGGCCCCACATCCCGACGAGATCTTGAAGATATCTGCGTCCGAACGTCTGCGGATATTTCGGACAGACACCCAATGACGCCATGCGCAGTCACCCGCGTACACGACATGACATCCCGTGCTTAACTGGCGGTTGGACATGTGCCTGTCTTCAATACCCCCCATATCTTCCGACGAGTTCAATGCATTCCGGCATTGGCTGATCGCAAAAGCGACGAACCCATGGTAAATTGCGTGGCTGCCCCCTCCAAGTTTATCGATCCAAGATCAGATACTGTGACCGGATGAAGTCCGAGTGTGGATAGTGAAGGAAAGTGAGCGGCATAAAACACGAGACTGACGAGGTGAGATACGGGGAATTGGGAGATGAGGCTGAGGTCAAGATGGAGCGAAACGGAAGGGATCGACACTCACAGATGAAAGAGATCGTCCCCAGAACCTATACGGACATGCTGTGCGGGCCGGGGGAACATCAACTGAGAATATGCCAGTCTCAGAAAAACGCGATTCGAGACATGCGGTAGCGCGGACGCTATCAGGCCCCCTTCATAGAAGTGTCCCAGCGGGGGAATAGATTTACCTGGTGTTCAAACTTGTTGAACCAATCCGTGAACAGACTGTCCCCAGGAAAGCCGAGACAAGGTGGTGACGGGAATAAGGTGTAATCTCGAAGATGACGACCATCGCAGGAGCCGAGTCAAAGTCGACCGCAGTAACCAAGGAATCTCGGAGGAGGAATAGAGGTCGAGGTCAACTCCTGAGTCTCATTGGAAACTTGGGTCAGCAGGGTGCTGGGATCGGGACCAGGCGCACACGAGTCACCAGCTCGCTTTTCAACAGCACGGACTCCGCTCTCGTCCTAATCTCGCCATCAAAGACGATCCGTACAGATGTGAACAACTTCTCTCGCGATCCCGTTCTCCAACTGTAATCCTCCCCCAGTGTCTCACAGACGTTGACGATCTGTAACCTCCATTCCCACCTTTCTCTTCAAACCCATCCAGCTCGGATCCTTCCAGAGGTTCTCGCCCCTCGGAATCATAGCCTTTGTGGGGTCCCGTCGGTAATCGAGGCATGAGATTGGGGACAGGAGACGCCAATGTGTCACATCGAAAAACCCTCATGACCCTGCGGGAGAGCCACGCGTCAAGGTGGTCTTGGCGTTCAACGTTTAACGTTCATTGAAAGGTTGAGGTCGTGTGAGAGCGTTAAGGAACAAGGGAAGTAGCCCCTGGTGTCCATTTGCGTGATGGAGGAATCTACGTAGGTCAGCAACGCAGCTGGGCAATGGCGGGATCAAGAAACGGGCGCCTGGTAGTGGAGACTGCTGAGGACAAGTTCATACGGCCGGTCGATGGATGGTGGTGAAACCGAGATGGTGACGAATCAATTTATTTTATTTTACGACGTCGGGGTTGGGTAAAGGATGAGAGCTGCGCGAACGGCACAAGAAGGTCAGGGATGGGCGACCCTAAAAAACGAGGCCTCGCAAGAGAGGAGTGCACGAACTATTTCCCCAAGGTGATCTGAAGGGGAAGCGGGGAGCTCATCAACTCAACTCGGATTGTCGATCGCCGCTTCTCGATAGTCTTCCAACGATATTTCATAGCAGGTAACCGACCATTAGCCTTTGCGGTAGGTCGTTATAGACGGTCTCTATCCGCTTAGGACCTAGGCCTGGTAAACAGAACAGGAACCGGGCGTAGAGCGCAGGCAAGATACTATGAGGTACGTGGATGGAGTTCGTTCCACCTGCCGCCTACCGTAACCGATAAGAGTAGAAGCGAATTCCAGCGTATCCCCTATCATGTCAAGACGCTGAGTTGCAAGCAGAAATTGCCGCTCGTCTTGAACAGAATTTACACCGCTTGTTCAGTACACCGTCACTCAGTAGTTTCGAAAGTCTTCTGACCTCCCAACGGATCATCCTTGCCAACGACCAAATCCACCACCAAGCCTTTCATATCCTGAAGGTCCAAGGGAAAACAAGATGTTCGACGAGGGTCACCGGCCATCGCGGGACGAATCCCGCGTACACGTTCCCTTCGTCACGTCAAGTCACTCACGGCCTCGCTGCCTACCGACTCCAACGTTTTCTCGTACCACATCGACTTCGATCCCATGTACTCCACCGCCAGAAGACAGAAGCGTCAAGAGCACACCATCTCTCCGTTGGATGTCCCAATCGCCGCCCTCGATATCGCCGAGAAGGTCTCGGGTATCACACCGGCCAAGGCCGCTTTCAGCATCGTGAAGGAGATCCTGACGATCGTCAAGGTGGGGTTCCCTTTACTGTGTTGGTGGACCACTGGCTGAAATGTGGACAGGACAATATGATGAACGAAGAAGACTACGTGGACCTCGCACTGACCTGCGCCAACGTCTGCACGGCCCTTGACCGGGGGTTGGGCGGGAAACAACTCAACGAGCTCAACACCTCCGTTTCCGAGGCGATAAAGCAACTGACGGTGTAGGTTGAACTGGTTGGTGGTCAGTTCGGAATGGGTCACTGACGGTAATCTTTCGATGGGACGACAGGACGGTGATGGAGATCCGACAAAGCATCATCAAGAAGGGTAAACGAGGGGTCGTCTCCCGACTATTCCACGCGACGAATGGCAAAGAAAAGATTGCGGGATGGAAGTCAGACCTCAGCGGGGCCCTCCTCGTATTTAATGTGAGTTTCGTTGTCTCTGCACAACGACTGCTAAACGCCTACTTCCAGACCGAGCTTGCAGTCAACACACATACCGTCGTTTCGAATATTCACCAGGGCATTTCTGAGCTTCGAACCGACTTTGCAAATCTTGTGATGAGCCAGGAAGGAGCCGATGGTAAAAATCAGTCGGTGAGCGTCACGAGTACTTGTATGCACCGAATCGGGACTGACCATCGTCCAGGTTCAAACCAGGTCAGTAGCTCGTTTATCAACAGATCCAGTCTCTCACATCTTGATATAGCACGCCTGGAGAATCCCCTCCCCCACCACCAAGGGCCTTCTTTGGACGCAGCGACTTGATTAAGAAGATAACCGATCTCACTCTCAGTCTCGCCCCAGTCGCTCTCATTGGGGCCGGCGGGATTGGCAAGACGTCAATTGCCCTGACGGTGCTCGACAGCGATCAGATCAAGCAACGGTTCGGTGAAAACCGTCGATTCATCCGCTGCGACCAGTTCTCGGCGTCTCTCGCTCCTTTCCTCAGTCGCCTTTCGAGTGCCGTCGGCGCAGGCATCAAGAACCCTGAGGATCTGACCCCCCTCCGTCCGTTCCTGTCTTCCAAGGAGATGCTAATCGTCCTCGACAATGCTGAATCAGTGCTCGACCCACAGGGAACAGATGGCAGGGACATCTACGGCGTAGTGGAGGAGTTGAGCCAGTTCAGCAACATTGCACTCCTCATTACATCCCGCCTTTCCCTTGTCCCCACTAACTGCAAGAGGCTGAACATTCCGACATTGCCAATCGAGGCGGCGCGCGACACATTCTACGGGATCCACAACGACGGTAAATCCTCCGATCAGGTCGACAACATCGACAGCATTCTGCAACAACTCGACTTCCATCCGCTTTCAATCACTTTACTCGCCACTGCCGCATATCACAATCAGTGGGACATGATGCGATTGACGAAGGAGTGGGCGCGATGGCGAACGGGGGTGCTGCAGACGGAACATAGCCAGAGTCTCGCAGCGACAATCGAACTTTCCCTCGCCTCACCGACGTTCCAGGAACTTGGTTCCAGTGCACGAGAGCTTCTTGGAGTCGTCGCCTTCTTCCCCCGGGGTGTCAACGAAGACAACTTCGAGTGGTTGTTTCCGGGAATTTCGGGCAACATCCTGAACAAGCTCTGCATGCTCTCCCTGACATATCGGAGCGATGGGTTCATCACGATGCTAGCACCACTCCGAGAGTATCTCTGTCCCAAGGACCCCAAGTCGTCTCCACTCCTCCGCACAACCAAAAACCATTACTTCACCCGCCTGTCGACCAATCTTGATCCTGACAAGCCAGGATTCAAAGAAGCACGATGGATTACGTCGGAGGATGCGAATGTCGAACACTTGCTCGACGTGTTCACAACGATCGACGTGGACTCGGGTGATATATGGGATGTCTGCGCTTCTTTCATGGACCACCTTTATTGGCACAAACGGCGTCTTGTGGCGCTGGGACCAAAGATTTGTGGGCTCCCAGATAGTCACCTTTCCAAGGCAAAATGTTTTTTCAGTCTCTCACGTTTGTTCGAGTCGGTTGGGAATCACCGGGAGTGGAAGAATCTTCTTGGTTGTGCGTTGGGGCTATGGAGGAAGGAAAGGAATGACAGTAAAGTTGCTGAAACGCTGCGGGAACTATCTGATGCAAACAGATCACTCGGTCTCTACGACGAAGGGATACAACAGGCGAGAGAAGCCTTGAGCGTCTGCGAACGGCTTGGCGACACATCAGGACAAGCAGAGTCTCTCTACTTTCTTGCTCTCGTGTTGCACCAATCCGGTCAGCTCAAAACGGCGGAAGAGCCCGCTTCCCGCGCGATCGATCTCTGCTTGAACCAAGGCAAGCAATTTTGGATTTGCCGATGTCAGCGTCTCCTCGGCGACATATATCAAGCTACTGGCGAGATGGAGAAGGCCATCACCCACTACGAGGCAGCCCTTGACATTGCCACCCAGTTCGACTCGCACCATCAGATTTTTTGGAATTGCTATTGCCTGGCGGAGCTGTTCCTCAACGAGAGGAGGTTCGATGATGCTCAGTCTCACATTGAACGCGCGAAACCACACGCCATCGATGACGAATACAATCTGGGGCGCGCGACGGGGCTGCAGGCTGATTTGTGGAATACCCAAGGGAGGTATGAAGAGGCGAAATCCGAGGCGTTGCGCGCCATCGAAATTTATGAGAAGCTCGGGGCTGCGGTTGACCTGGACCGTTGCAGATGGCTCCTTCAGCAGATCGAGCGGAACACTTGATTTGTGATGCATTCGTGAGTCTCTTGAAATCGGTTTACTCTCTACACGGATTGACTTTGCATCCAAGGTTGGGGAGAACGTATTCTTTCCAACAAACCTTTCCGCCTTCGTTCCGTTGCTCCGTCTTATCGTGTTTTTCGTTACTGCTACTTCCATTCTTTCTCTCCTTGCTTGGGTCTTTCTGTCTCCTCCAAATGTGTGTCGTTGTGAACCCCTCCGAATTCGTCTCTATCTGCAACGGTGGTCGAAGTGAACCCGATGGATTCCTTCGACTCATCCCGCATCTTGCTGTACTCCAAATACACCAGACCACTCGCTTATTCTCTCCGAATCTCCCCTCGTAGGACGCTCAAACTGCCCAGATCTATTCTCCCCCAACCTTCTCTCGGTGCGCGACCTACTGCGGGGTGATCGCGGCCAAAGTCACGGGGTGTGTCAAGGTTACGTACCACGGGCCGCCGAGAGAGCGCAAAAATTGAAAGGATATCCTCAATATATGCCACGGTTATAACCTGGTTAAATATACGTGTCAAGCGGGTTCACCCCCTTCGTAACACGTCTAAGTTGAGATTATCTAGAGAGAAGAGTCCCACAAAACCCAAACGAACGGGAACGCCATAGATACGATAGCATATGATAGACAGAACGAGGGTGATATGCAAGTGGAAAAAAGCGATGCCGACTTAAATATATGCACGTTGGCAAAGCAACCAAGAAACGGCAAGGGTCACCGGCGATCCAGGCCGGCCGAAACCAAACCGTCAGTACACAACGCGAGTCCCACATCCCGACGAGATCTTGAGGATATACGCGTCCAAATGTCTGCGGACATTTCGGACCGACATCCCACGACGGCACGCGTGGTTGGCTGTGTACACGACATGACATCGCATGCTTAACTGGCGGTTGGACATGTGCCTGCCTTCAACACTCCCCCAATACCCTCCTCCAACGAGTTCAATGCATTCCGGTGTTGGCTGATCGCAAGAACGATGAACCCATGCCAAATTGCGTGGCTACCCCCTCCGAGCTTGTCGATCCAAGACCAGATGCTGTGATCAGACGAGGTCCGAGTGTGAACAGCGAAGAGGCGTTCGGGAAAGTGGGTCGCGTAGAAGACGAGGCCGACGAGGTAAGATATGAGAGATGGGAAGACGGGTGCTACAGAGAAGAGTTATCATCAGGATGCGGTGAGAGGGAAGGGATCAACACGAACAGACGAAGGAGATCATTTCCCAGAACCCATACAGGTAGGCCATACAAGCCAGAGGAGCAACAGCTGAAAATGCCAGTCCCAGGAAGAATGCGATTCGAAACAGCTAGCAGCATGGACCCTATCAGACCCCCTCCGTAGAAGTATCCCAGTGGGCAGATACACTTACCCGGTATTCAAACTTGTTGAACCAATCCATGAAGGGAAACACCGTCCCCAACAAACCCGAGACAAGGCATAACGACAGGAATAAGGCTCTGGGAGCTTCATGACAATAAAGGCCGTAATGAGCGACGGTACCCACGCTCGCCGAAATTAACCAGCCGATGCCAACGTAGTCCATCCGCGCGCACATCAACATCCCCGCGCGGTGAGCGCATCCTGACATGGTGTGCCACAGGGCGCTGGCGAAGAGACAGAGGAGGGCAGAAGAGGTGAAAATGAGCGTCGGAAGGTCCTCGGGCGAAGTAGAGATCGTTGGAAGGTGGTCACGGAGCCAGATCATCCCTGGTATAAGGTGGGTATGGATGTTCACTGCAATCCTCATTTATTCAGATCCTCGATGAAAAAAAAAAAAAACCCCGAGAATGCACTTACGGGTCTCGTTATGGAGCGCAAAAAGCGAGAGGATGATGAGGGGCCACTTGTCTATCGGTATAAATCGGTACCCGCGATGGATGAACGGGTTATTCCTCCACTCCTTCGGAAGATCGGCGTACTTGATGAGTTTGGAACCGTTCAGAGACCTCTGGACGGCAATCTTGGCTTCGTGCGTCGCTTTCTCCAGCATGTCTTCTACCGCTTTCTCAGACAACTTGAGGGTGAGGTACAGCTCCGATGTGAGGACCTTGTCCAACGTCTCGTCGAGCACATAAAGAGGTGTTACGGAGGGTCCGGTGAAATTGATTTGGGGAGATGACAAGTGGGTGTGGAGCGAGTCGAGGTGTTCGGTCAGAACTGGGATATATTCGAGTGTTGCTTGGAAGGGAAGATCGGGGAGGTGAGAGCGCAACAGGTCGATCTTGTCTCGAACCTGGTCAGAGATTTTGATGCCTGGTAGGTGCGAGCGGACGTCATTGACGTCTGGGAAATGGCTGACGAGGTTCTCAAGGGAGAAGTCAAGGTCGAGGTCTGGGAGGTGAGAACGGACATCAGATCTGATCCGCTGTAACATAGCGAGGGCGTCGTTGGCCCACGCCCTGACATCCCCCACAGCATCCTCGGTCGAAGACTTGAGGGAGTCAATGTCTATGGGAGAATGGAAATGAGAGAGACTGGCTTCAAGTTCCTCGAGGTGAGAGAGCACGAGCTGGCGGATGGAGGAAAGCATTTGAACTTGGGGGGAGGAAGGGAGGTCGAGGACATCGAGAGAGGCTCGGATACTCTGGCAGTTGCGTTTGGTTAAAGGCGTGAGCGCCGACGACGCCCGTTGCCTGTCCGAGGTGGGAGGTGACAAGGTGGGCATTGGGGTCGTCGACGTCGATGCAGTGCCCGACTAAAAGGCGAGCGGCTACTCGCGGCGGAAGCGAGAAACGCTGATGATCCTCTCCCCTCGCCTCCTTGTCGTCGGCCTCGGCAATTCGCCTCTGCCAGCTACAAGACACAGGTAACTCACAAAGGAATGGGAGCGAAGAGGGCACGTTTGACCTTCTTCTTCCAGCGTCGGACATCTGATCATAGACTCCCTCGCTAACCGCCTTGGGATTATTCTCGCCTACGACGCCTCCGTCCTCGGTCACCATGCTCAGGGACGGGTTTCCCACCAGAAGACACCCTATGAGGTTACGCTCTACAAGTCCAGTCTGTGCACGTTTCATTCAGCCCGACCTATCGCCTTCTGAGCCGTTATCGATTATCGACGACCTATCACAGAATCCCTCATGAACGTGTCCGGTCCTTCGGTCCAAAAGATTCTTCGCAAGACTTCCCACACCCCCCAGAGCCTAGTTGTCATCCACGACTCGCTTGGACACAAACTCGACGTCGTGTCTTGGCGACTGGGAGGCTCCGCAAACGGCCATAATGGCGTGAAGAGTGTCATATCTGCCCTCGGAACGCCCGATTTCCACAGACTCCGGATAGGCATTGGCAGGAACGAGGGCGTTGACGCAGCGGAGTACGTGCTCCAGAAGCTTTCGAACCACGAACGGACTTTCTGGGGTCCATATGGCCAAGGATTGGATCTGGTTTCGAGGAATATCGAAAGAATCGCTTTGGAGTGAGTCTTTCCTCCGTGTCGGAATGCTTCCGTCGTATCGCTGTGGGTGGAGAGGAAGGTTCACCCTGGGTCCAACTAAGGTTCGCCATCCAGTCGTACGGGCGCGAATGAATGTGCATACGTAAAGCAACTTTAATAGTACACTCCATAACTCTTGGTGCACGGCACTTCTCTTTTGGCCGACAAGGCCGACACGAGCGTTGCTCATTCTTCGAGATCGAGTTTGCTGTGTTCCGCGGCGGAGGATTCGATATTCGTCGTCGATTTCACCTGGACCGGTAAGACCAAAACACATCCGCTGAGACACCTCAGCCTAAACTCGGGCAGACGGCAACCGCAAGGTCGGAAAGACTGAAAAGGCTGATACCGGAGGTGTTGGAGCTGGGTTTTACACATGGCAACCATCACCTCGAGTGATCCAGAGAGAGAAAAAGTCCCTATCCAAATCGACGTGATGCTGTCCTCTCATTCCGTGATGTCAGGCGCGTGTCGGTAGAAGCAAGCTCCTTGAGCAGGAAACCCCCGCCCCGTGTGGATTGTTGGCCCCCCCCCCTTGGCCATCGCAATCCAATGACCCATAAACACGTTGGGAGTCAAGCGCATACATCCGTGATCGAGTTGCTGCACCCCCCCGCCTTCGCCTCCTATATCCTTGCATTACACTCATGGACAGGGGTTATGCGCTGCACTTGTACTCAGACACTATGATCCACCCTCAATTCCCTCACAGATTGTTCCCCGAAGAACGTCCCTCTCTTCTTCGCCTCGTCCAACTTGTCCTCTGTGACGATGAATGGGCTCGCATCGGCGCATATAGGGTGAGCCTCTGCCCGCAAGACAACATTCTGGCTACTTATCTGCCCTCCGCGTGGACCCATCCGTTCCATTTTCTCGTTCATTCCTAGATGGCCTATGAGCACGTCCACGGTATCAGGTTAGGTGAACGTGAAACAGAGGAACATATCCGCCAGAAAGCTGTCATCCAGCAACATTTACTGTCGTTCCATACGAGGTGCGCTTGTAATCTCGGTTCCCGTACAGGCCGCCTAGTGAACGTGCAATTAGTCGAGCAAGTACACACGATCTTGATGGACTGGTTGATAGAGAAGAGGTTAACTACCCCTTGAAGGACCAGCTCGCAAACCTTTCCTTGAAGAATGGAGATCTGGACCAACGGGATCCCGCGCTTAGTGTACCTGCTTCGAGGATTTTTGTGGAACGTCCGAGGATGGAGAGAGCGTCGACGTCAACGTCAGGTGTATCTGTCGTGATTCCTTGTGAGAAGATATCAATGCCAGACATGAAGGAAACGGCGATCGAGGTGAGGAAGGATAGTCTTGCCACCCTCGCATCCTCCTCGGAACCAAGGGTTGAACCTTCTTCCTCTCTTGCATCGCAAATAAATCTACCGAGCCCCGATATTGTAGGTCAAGATCGCGAATACAAACACTGGGGAAGACTCGACGACCCCGACTCCGTCTGGAACAAACTGCACGTCGAACGGCCCAAACTCGACGACCGGAAGAGGTTCTCGTCGTACAAGGAATATAGAAAGACGCGTAACCAGCCGATGAAAGATAACGACCAGTTGTTCAAGAAGCGCATTAAGCAGAGCTTTGCGAGGGGAGAGATGGAGGTGCTGAGCGTCGATGGGTCGGGAGAATATGCTTGCGACTTTGAGGAGTATGGGGACGAGGGTGACAGAGAGACAGGGGGAGACGACGAACGGGTGGCGACAAAGAAGAGAGAACCCAAGAGACAGATCTTGTTGGTCAAGAGGAAGGGTAACCTTGCCGGTCAAAACCTGTGACCGTCCCCCTTCCCAGTAAATCAATAAATCCGCGCATGAGGGTCATTACAGAGTAACCACCCATCTCAGCCGAGGTCGTCACGTGGTCAGCGCGAGACCCCACCCACCTCCTTCGGGTCGTCCCGCTACTTCAATTCTCAATCCACGTTCAATCAACTCTGTCCATGAATCACTCCATAGTACACCTCATCCCGCACAGTAACTACGTGGTAAGCAGCAAAGAGTCTACTTGTGTTCCCTTTCAGGTGGGCGCGCATTTTCAGTGTCCCACACTACTGACTTATTTTTTCAGCTCAATCCAGTCGCTCTTCGGCTGAACTCGTGATTCAAGTCGACCCCAACTGAATTTCAGTCGCTGTAGTTTTTACAGTGTCCTGCGACACGCTCATTCGAACTCGGGACCACTTCAATACGCTCAGCAATCCCGGGCGGATGGCGAACGGTTGGAGGCGGTTGACCGCCCCCACCCCCCTTTGTGTTTACCTCATCAAGCTGAAAAAGCAATTTCGAATGCCAACGTTGTGCAAAGGTAGAAAGAATAACAGCCCGGGGGCTTCGTCCATCCATCGACTGGAATTTGAATGTACGCCGAAATCGGCCTGGCCAGCTTCCCGGTTGGTCATCCAGGCGAGTAACTTAGGAGCTTCCCTGTAATTGCGAGCTTGGGAGCGGGACGGCGGCTCGTGTAGTCCCAGACTCTGTTCGGTCATTGGATCTCTCGGTCAGGGAATGGAGTACCCCGTTTCAACCTTAGCCGGACCACCGCGACCTATGCGATGGGCAAATCATTTGCCTATCAGTTTTAGGACCCCTCGATCGACACGCGGGCGGAAACCCT
>QFEV01000683.1:17685-31731 GCA_003316405.1 Thelephora aurantiotincta
CCCCCCCCCCCTTCCATCTTGTCCCCCTCGTAGCCTCACCTACCCCATGACTTTTGTTCTGATTATCCTGCGATAGATCATGCACCGAGAAACGCTCTGACGAGGGTAGATCTGGGCGATTGGAACGTCCTCGGGCGGAGATTCGGAGAGCAAACGAGCGATGTGGTCTATTGATAACGTGGTGAGATCTGCGGATTATGAAGGAATCCACCTCGTCGAGAAGTTTCCGACGCCGTTCTATCTTTTCGTCGACCGCCATGACCAAAATGTGCACCTTGAGATTACAACAAAGTGACAAACTCATAGTAGGGAAGATATCGGTAAAGTGCTTGGCAAAACGTCAGGGGTAGGACGTATGTTTGTTTTTTCCACCCCGGGTTCAGAGGGTATGTGTCGTTGGGGGGTGCTGCATTCAGGAACCACGGCCAGATGATGAACCCTCAAAACAACGGACAAAATATGCATTTCCACAACAGATGTAGAGAGAGACACGATCGCACGCGCAAGACAAGGTGTAGATGAGGGGCGGCGAACGAGGGGTATACAGTAAAATGACACACGGGCGAAGAGGAAGAGGGAGAAAGGGGGGAGTAGCGATAACGAACGAACATAACAGAGGACGGAGCGGGGGGACCAGGCGTGGGTTATCTGTGGAAAGATGCATTGGGGGAAATCTTGTTTCGAGTTTGTGATGGAAAGTCAGTCCGTGTGAAGAGTAGAACGATTTCAAGGGACTCACAGAAGCATCGCAAATCACATATTCCTCTCGATCCGCCAGAGAAGTCGTCTACAGTCCTCCAGGTCCACCGCAGCCCCGAGTTTCTCGTAAATTTCGGTCGCGCGCAACGCCTCGGATTTTGCCTCCCCATACTTCCGTTGTCTATTCCACAAGATGGCCTGCAACTCCGTCACGCGACCCAGAAAGTATTCGTTATCGACAACGTGTGATCTGGCATGTTCAAGGTGAGACTGAGCGTCATCGAATCTACTCTCATCGAGGAACAGCTGCACCAAGCAATAGAGAATCCAAAACAGCTGATCGCGCCAGTCAAACCGGGTGGCGATGTCGAGCGCTGCCTCGAAATGGACGATGGCTTTCCCTCTCTCGTTATTGCGTTGATATACGTGGCCAAGGAGACGCTGACATTTGCAGACCCAATATTGCTTGCCTTGATTCAGGAAGGGTTCGATCGCGCGGGAAGCAGCTTCTTCTGCCGCTTTAGGCCGACCGGATTCGCATAACACGAAAGCGAGGTAGTACAGAGACTCTGCTTGTCCCGATGTGTCGCCAAGCTGTTCGCAGATTTCTAACGCTTCTCTTGCTTGTTGAATCCCTTCGTCGTAGAAGCGGGCCACCTGGTTCGCATCAGATAAGTATCGCAACGTTTCAGCAACTTTAGCATCATTCCCCTCCTTTCTCCATAACCCTAACGCACGATCAAGAAGGTTCTTGTACTCCTGGAAATTTCCGACCGACTCGAACAGCTGTGAGAGACTGAACAAGCACTTTGCCTTGGAAGGGTGGCTATCCGGGAGCCCCCGAATCTTTTGTCCTAGCACCACAAGACGTCTTTTGTGCCAACGAAGGTGGTTCATGAAAGAAGCGCAGACATCCCATACATCGCTTGACCCCACGTCGATCGCCGTGAAGACATTGAGCAGGTGCTCAACATTCGCATCCTCCGATATGATCCACTGCGCTTCTTTGAATCCTGGCTTGTCAGGATCGAGATCGATCGACAGGCGAGCAAAGTAATGGTCCTTAGTTGCGCGGAGGAGTGGAGATGATTCGGGGTTCTTGGGACAGAGATAGTCTCGGAGCGGTGCTAACATTGTGACAAACCCGTCGCTCCGGTATGTCAGGGAGAGGACACAGAATTTGTCGATGATGTCTGTTCCGTCCAAAACCGTCGGGAACAGCCAGTTGAGGTTGTTCTCGTTGACACCCCGAGGGAAGAAAGCAATGACCCCAAGGAACTCCCGTGCATCGGGCCCAAGTTCCTGGAATGTCGGTGAAGCGAGCGAGAGTTCGATTGTGGCAGCGAGACTCTTGTTATGTGCTGTCTGCAACACCCCCGTCCGCCATCGCTCCCACTCTTTGGCCAATCGAGTTGCGTCCCACTGGTTGTGACACGCAACGGTGGCGAGTAAAGTGATTGAAAGCGGATGGAAATCAAGCTCTTTCAGAATGTTGTCGGTATGATTGGATTGCTTGCCGTGCTTGTGGATCCCGTAGAAGGTGTTGCGCGCGGCCTCGATTGACAATGTTGGGATGTCGAACCTCTCGCAGCCAATGGGGAGAGTGGAAAGCCGGGAGGTGATTAAAAGGGAAATATTGTTGAACTGACTCAACTCCTCCACTACCGCATATATGTCCCCCCCGTCGGTTCCCTGTGGGTCGAGTATGGATTCTGCGTTGTCGAGGATGATCAGCATTTCCTTGGAAGACAGGAATGGACGGAGGGGGGTCAGATCCTCAGGGTTCTTGGCACCTGCACCGATGACGCTCGAGAGCCGATCGAGGAAATGGGCGAGAGAGGCTGAGAACTGGTCGCAGCGGATGAAACGACGGTTTTCGCCAAACCGCTGCTTGATCTGGTCGCTGTGCAGCACGGCCAGGGCAATTGATGTCTTTCCAATCCCGCCGGCTCCAATGAGAGCGACTGGAGTGAGATTAAGGGCGAGATCGGCTACCCTCTCGATCAGACCGTCGCGTCCGAAGAAAGTTCTCGGTGGTGGGGGTGGGGACTCTCCGGGTACGCTGTACAAAGGTGTAAGGGGCTTAACCCATCAATGAACGAAGCTACTGACCTGTTTTGAGCCTGGACTCTGGTCAGCGCTCATTCAGCACGTATGGTACTCGTAACACTCACTGACTGATTTTTGCCACCAGCTCCTTCCTGGCTCTTTACAAGATTGCCAAGATCACGATGGATGTCAGTGACAATAGTTTGGGTGTTTGCAAAGTTTGTCTGAAGCTCGGAAATGCCCTGATGAATGTTCGAAACGATCGTGTGAGTCGTGGATACAAAAGCGCGAATGTCTTTGACGTCGTAGCGAACCTTGGAGACGATGTCGTGCGTATCTTTGACATTATGGCGGATGTCAGTGACTACGGTGTGGGTGTTCACAACTTCCACATGCGTGTTGATCGCAAGTTCGGTCTAGAAGCAGGCCCTTAGCGGTAGTCATACATAGGCAGCAAGACTCACATTGAAGACAAGGAGGGCCCCGTTGAGGTCCGACTTCCACGCCGTAATCATCTCCTTGTCGTTCTTCAGGTGTAATAATCGGGAGAATAAGCCTCGTTTACCCTTCCTGGTAATTTTTTGCCGGATCTCAATGACCGTCCTGTCGTCCCATCAAAAGACTATCGTCAGTGGAAATTCCGACCTAACGACGACCCAATTCAACCTACACCGTTAATTGCTTTATCGCCTCGCACACCGAGGCGTTGAGTTCGTCTAGTCTTTTCCCACTCAACCCCCGATCGAGGGCCGTGCAGGTATTGGCGCAGGTCAATACGAGGTCGACGTAGTCTTCGTCGTCCGTCATCGTGTCCTATCCGTATCTCAGCCTGTCATCCACCAACACGCAGTAAAGGGAACTCCACCTTGACCATGGTGAGAATTTCCCCGACAGCGCTGAAAGCAGCCTTGGCTGGCGCAATGGCTGAAACCTTCGCGATATCCAGGGCTGTGATTGCCGCATTCAGCGAGGAAGTGGTGCGTTCTTGAAGTTTCTGTTGTCTAGCGGTGGAGGACATGGGTCCGGTGTCGATGTGGTACGAAAAAACGTTGGAGCCAGCAGACGACAAGGAAGAAGCCGAACCCTGATTGAGCGAGCGGCGTCAATGGTAGCCCATTGGACGAGCAACCAAGGAAAGGGGAGCGTGTGCACAGAACCAATCCTACGATAAAGCTTTGGTGAGCATCTTCCTGTCGTTGGTAGCTGATTCTCGAGCCATCTCCTGGAACCTAGAGATGAGAAAGGACTCGGTGATGAAATTTTCGGTCGTCAGCGAGGATGGATGATCCGTTGGGCAAAAATCGTACTAAGTGGCGAGAAGGTCACGATCGACTCATCGAGTGCCAGTCCGCCGCCCACGACAGCGCGACGGGATCATGCTTGCCCGAGTTAATATCGAGGATGCCACTATTCTTTCCTGGACCCGAAGCCGCGGTCGCACTTTCAAGTTTCGATGCGCAAGCATCGGCTTGAACGTCGACAAAGCGAGTCACTCTACCTCTGGAGATCCCAGTGACGACTCCTCTTGCCTTCATCGGGGCTCCCGTCCCTCTAACGCCTCTCACGTCGTTCGAACCCTGATCCACTTTCCTGGATACCCCCTTTCTGACACCTTTCTCCTCCAAAGCCTTTTCAGGTCCAGCTCGCGGTAGTTCTTCTTTCTCCCCGATCGTTCTTGTTCGAGTCTCTGTCGTCACCTAAGCGATTGGAGCGTCTGGAGAGCAAATAAGTGGCGTGGTTTGTTAAAGGCACAGTGAGGCCTGCGCAGGAGTCGACAGAATCCATTTCAGCAAAGAGTTGATGAGATTCAGGGCAACTTCAATCACCGTTCTATCTTTCCATCGGCCGCAACGACAAAACCGCAAACTAGACAAGACGCACCTTGGGATTGCAGAAAAAAAAGTAAACTTACAGCACGGAAGATACCGAAAAATACCCAGCAAAACGCTAGGGATGGGTTGTGTATTTATTCTTACGTGGGTGACCGGAATCTGGCCTTGAGTATCTATATGCATCGGTCACGGTGGGACTATGAAACCTCAAAAAAACGAAGACATGCTTCTCTAGAACAGACACAAAGGGAAAGATGATAGCACGCGAAGACGGGACGAAGGACGAACGAGGATCCTCAATAAAACGACACACATAAACGAAGGAGTAGGAAGAAGAGGAGAACGACAGTGACAAAAACATAACACATGGCTGGGCGAGAGAGCAGGACGTGGGCTACTCTTGGAGAAACGCATTAAGGACCCGTTTTCCCGATCTTGTGATGCGAAGTCAATACACGCGGGAAGTAGAGCAATTTCAGGGACTCACAACATCGCGAATCATATCTTCCTCTCGATCTCCCGAAGGAGCTGTCTGCAAGACTCCAGGTCACTCGCAGCCCCGAGCTTCTCGTAAATTTCAACGGCGCGTAATGCCTCGGATTTTGCCTCTTTGTACCTCCGTTGCCGATTCCACAAATCAGCCTGCAGCTGTGTTGCGCGACCCAGATTGTATTTGTCGTCGATGGCGTGTGATTTGGCGTGTTCGATGTGTGATTGAGCATCATGAAACTTCCCCTCATCGAGGAACAGCAGCGTCAGGCCGTAGCGAATCCAAAAAAGCTGATTGTGCCAGTCGAACTGGGTAGCGATGTCGAGGGCTGCCTGGAAATGGGTAATAGCCTTCTCTCTCTTGTTGTTGCGCCGATATATGTCGCCAAGAAGACGGTGAGATATGGAGACACGAAATTGTTCGCCTTGGTTCAAGAAGAGATCGATCGCGCGGGAAGCAGGCTCTTCTGCGGCTACGGATCGACCAGATTCAAGTAACAGGAAGGCGAGGCCTTGTAGACCCCGGGCTTGACCCGATGAGTCATGGAGCCGTTCACAGATTTCCAATCCTTCCGTCACCTGTTGTATCCCTTCATCGAAGAGACGGAGGAGCCGGTTCGCAGCGGAGAGGTGTTGCAACGTCTCAGCGACTCTAGCGTCATTCCCCTCTTTTCTCCACAGTCCTAAGGCATGACCGAGAAGATTCTTCTCCTCCTGGAAATTCCCAACTGAGCTGAACAACCACGAGAGGTTGAACAAGCATTTCGCCTTGGAAGGGTGGCTATCCGGGAGCCCCCGAATCTTTGGTCCCAGAACCACAAGATGCGGTCTGTGCCAAAAAAGATGGACCATGAAGGAAACACAGGCGTCCCACACATCACTTGAGTCTACGTCGATCGTTGTAAAGACATCGAGCAAGTGTTCGACGTTCGCATCCTCCGATGTAATCCATTGTGCTTCTTTATACGCTGGCTTTTCGGGATCGAGATCAACTGACAGGCGGGTGAAGTAATGTCCCTTGGTTGTACGGAGGAGCGAGGATGACTTGAAGTCCTTGGGACGGAGATAGTCTCGGAGTGGCGCTAGCATTGTGACGAACCCATCACTGCGGTATGTCAGGGAAAGGGTACAGAATTTGTCGATGATGTTTGCTCTGTTCGAAACAGTCGGAAACAGCCAATCAAGGTTTTGCTCATTGACACCGCGAGGAAAGAAGGCAATGACTCCAAGAAATTCTCGTGCGTTCGGCCCAAGTTCTTGGAACGTCGGGGAAGCGAGCGAAAGTTCGATTGTTGCAGTGAGACTCTTGTTGTGTGCTGTCTGCAACACCCCCGTTCGCCATCGCTCCCACTCTTTGGTCAATCGGGTCGTGTCCCACTGGTCGTGGTACGCGACAGTGGCGAGTAAAGCGATGGAGAGTGGATGGAAGTCGAGCTGTTTCAGAATGTTGTCCACATGATCAGACTGCTCGCCATATTTGTGGATCCCATAGAACGTCTCGCGTGCGGCCTCGATCGATAGTGTTGGGACGTTGAGCCTCTCGCAACAAGTAGGGACAATAGAAAGCCGGGAGGTGATGACAAGGCTAATGTTGGTGAACTGACTCAGCTCCTCCACCACCGCGTATATGTCCCCGCCATTTATTCCCTGAGGATCGAGTATAGATTCGGCATTGTCAAGGACGATCAGCATTTCCTTTGAGGAAAGTAATGGGCGAAGGGGAGTCAGGTCTTCGGGGTTCTTGATACCTGCACCGATAGCGCTCGAGAGCCGGCCGAGGAAATGAGTGAGAGAGGCTGAGAACTGATCGCAACGGATGAATCGACGGTTTTCACCGAACCGGTGCTTGATTTGATCGTTGTGGAGCACCGTCAGGGCAATTGATGTCTTGCCAATCCCGCCGGCCCCAATGAGAGCGACTGGGGTCAGGCTGTGGACGAGATTGACGATCGTCTCAATCAAGTCGTCACGTCCGAAGAAAGCTCTCGGTGGTGGGGGCGGAGATTCTCCGGATGTGCTATGTGAAGATATTAGAGACCGCGCCCATTGGTAGGCGAGGCTACTGACCCAGTTTGAGGCTGGACTATGGTCAACGCTCATTCGGCACGTACGAGTACTCGTAACACTCACCGACCGATTTTTAACACCAACTTCCTCCTGGCCCTTCACAAGATTGTCAAGGTTACGATGGATGTCAGTGACTACGGTGCGGGTATTCACAACTTCCACATGCGTGTTGATCGCAAGTTCGGTCTGGAAGCAGGCCCTTAGCGGTAGTCGTACACAGACAACAAAACTCACATTGAAGACAAGGAGGGCCCCGTTGAGGTCCGACTTCCACCCTGTGATCATCTCCTTATCGTTCTTCGAATGGAACAGTCGAGAGACTTTGCCTCGTTTGCCCTTCCTGGTAATGTTTTGCCGGATCTCGATGACCGTCCTGTCGAAAGATTACCGTCAGTGGAAATTCCGACCTGACCATGACCCAATTCAACCTACACCGTCAATTGCTTTATCGCCTCGCGTACCGAGGCGTTTAGTTCGTCCAATCCTTTCCCACATAATCCCCGGTCAAGGGTCCCGCAGACGTTGGCACAGGTCAACGCAAGGTCAGCGTAGTCTTCTTCGTTCATCATGGTATCCTATCCGTATTTCAACTCGTGATCCACCAACACAGAGTAAATGGAGTCCCACCTTGACCATAATGAGGATTTCCCTGACAACGCTGAAAGCAGCCTTGGCTGGCGCAATGGCTGAAACCTTCTCGGCGATATCCAAGGCCGCGATTGCCGTATTCAGCGAGGAGACGGCGCGTTCTTGACGCTTCTGTTGTCTAGCGGTGGAGTACATGGATCCGATGTCGACGTGGTACGAGAAAACGTTGGAGTCAGCAGGCAACCCTGATTCGACCTGAGCGGCATCAATTGCAGCTCATTGGACGAGCGACGGCGCCATTCAAGGCAATGGCCGTGAGTGACTTGACGTGATGAAGGGAGCGTGCACACGGAACCAATCCCGCGACGAGGCCTCAGTGAGCATCTTCTTGCCGTTGGTAGCTGGTTCTCGAGGTGTTTCCTCTGGATGAGAAAGGACCTGGCGATGAACTTCGGTCGTTGGCGAGGATGGATGATCGAGATGATCCGTTGAGCACTTAAATACCGTCTGCAGTCCATCCACGTACTTTAGTAAGAGTAGCGTCATATATATATGATCAGTGTCTGTAGTCTCGGTCACGGTATTATAGCCCGTAATCATACAAAAGGTCTGCTCAAAAGCTTCGGCCGAAGATGCATTTACGGCGCCACAAGCCCCTCCTTCACTGCCTGGTCACGAATCTGCTTCACCACAGCAACAACACACTCCCTCAAACTCGTATACTTCAGTCCGAGTTCCTTCACAATCGGGCTCCCGTCAAGACCGATGACGGGAATCTCACCCAGAGGAGTTTGCCTCTCGGCCCACTCCGGGAACTCCTCCCTGATGATCTCAACTATGCGTTGGTAGCTCGACTTCTCAGGGCTGCAGACCACGAATCGTTTGTTGCTCGTCTCCGGTCGGATGTATGTCGCTTCGACGTGAGCCAGAGCGAGATCCCGGACGTCCACCCAGCCAGACGAACGTGCTCCCGCAAGGGAATCCCTCGCGACTCCAATGACAATATTCCTGACGATTTCGTTCGACGCGTTGATGGACGATAGGCTGTCCATAGGGTGGACCCACGGTCCAAACACAAGCGGCGGGCAGAGAACCGTCAAATCGATCTTCTCCCCGCTCCCGTTCACACTAAACGGTGAGCGCACCCAGCTCCAAGCCTCTGCCTCAGCAAGCTTCTTCGCGCCTCGGTATGCGGTAATAGTCTCGGTCGTGGACGCAGCTTGTTCGTACGTGATGGGGTTCCAATCTTCTGCCGTGTATGTGTAAGGTTCGTCAAGAGGCCGGGAGGGGTCCCAAAGGGCGGCGGTGGAAGACGTCAAGACGATCCGCTTCACCGTTGGACTCTTCGCTGCGGACTCGAGGACAGACTGTGTTCCCCTGATGGCGGGAATGACGATATCTTGCTCCAAACTCGAGAGCCCAAGACCGTTGGCCTGAGGGACAGGCTTCACGACAGGAAAGATACGGTGTCAATAAACTGAATCATTGAAAGATCGGCACAATGGAGACAAGCTTACGCTAGCGACGTGCACGATAACGTCGATGTCGCCCACGATATCACTGAAAGCATCTTGAGCGGTAAGGTCGCCAGTGATGGCCATGGAGAACAAATCTCCGTATTTCTCTCGACGATTTTTCATCTCATCAGCTTTGGACTGGGATCTTGCCGTCCCAGTGACCCTGATCCCACGTTCGAGGAGAAGGTCTACGACATGGGCGCCGATAAACCCCGTAGCGCCTGTGACGAGAACATGACTGAGGGGGATTTTCCGTCAGGACATGCTATGCCTACAAGTGACGGCACCCACCGAGGAGTAACTGACATTATGCTGCGGTTTGATGTGGAAGCGGTCTGTAACGCCCTCAGGCTCCTACATGCACTCTTATATACTGTACCGTTAGGACCAATCCAGCGCCCGCTTGTCATCACTTCAGCCAAAACTGATTTAACCGGGCATTTTAGTCGCTGGGTTGGTCAGGGCGGCACAGTACAGTACTGTCAGCGAGTGGGCACCTGGGCCTCCGTGTGGGTCACAAGTTAGTAAGAAACCTGAAGTTGAATGTCGGTTAGCTGTGGTTGCGGGCTGCTGTCACAGCGGAGAATGTGACCAGCGATACGTAGATGGATGACAGTTGAGGCGAAGCATCCGATTGGGGGCTGGAAACCTCTAGGTTACGCCCGCTACCGTAACCCAAATGCCCGGCCACTTCATATGTCTGGAGCAGGGACCCAGGACGAAGGCTGATTAAGATTCGTTGACACCCCCGTGGAGACATGACAGGGGGCAACAGATTTGGCACAGGGTCACTTCCAAACGTTACGTGAGATCGACCCTGCTTCGTTCCCGCTCAGCACCGCTCGAATATACCCTCACCCTGATCGAGCACGTTCAACGGGGCGCTGGACGAGATCCTCACATCGGAACTGTTCCAAGTCCTCCCAAAGAGCTGTGGAAGCATGCAGGAAAAGGTGACGCACGAAGTCAGGATTGCCATCCAGAGGTCTCTGAACGGTTCGAAAGACGAATGCCCTCATCGATCCATCGTTCTCTCGCTTTTTGCACTCCTTTAAGCACATTCTCGAGTTTTTCCCATTGAGGGTCTGAAGAATGGGCGGTTGCAGTGAACACCCATACACATCTTGTGCCGGGGGTGATCCGGCTCCGTAACCGTCTTCCAACAATCTCTGCTCCGCCCGAGGACGCCCCCGCGCTTATCTTTACCTCCCCTTCCCTCTGTCTGTTTACCAGCGCCCCGTGGTACATCATGTAAGGATGGGCTGACCGTACGGGGATAGCGATTGTACACGGGTGGGCTGCGTCAGTATTGGTTAGCTAATTACGGCCTTTTTTGCCACGAAGCTCCCCGAGCCTTATTCCTCTTGTCTCGGCTTTGCTTAGGACGTCCAACCTTCGCGAACCTAGGGTATTCTCTCTTTATCTGATGCTAACAGGCCAGACCAGGTCTGCCCACAACCGTATGGCGAGATTACGCTTGTCCGAGCCGATGAATGCTGCTCTTTCCTGAACCTGAGGCTGTGGTTGTACCCTCAAGTTTCGACGCATGTCCGAGCGCCAACTTGGATGTTGACAAAGTAGGTCGTCCTACCCTGGCGATCCCAGTGGCGACTGAGACTCCTCTTGTCCTTATTGAGGCTCTTAAAATTCCTCTAACATCTGTCACGCCGCTCAAACTCGAATCTGCTGTCTCATATACCCCCTTTCCGACCCCTCCCTTTCTCTCCAACACCTTTTCGTGTTTGGCTCGCAGTTGCCCCTCCCCTCACCCTGCCAACTGTTCTTGTTCGAGTTTCTGTCACGCGAGCTCCTCCCAACGTTCCCGAACTTCAGCATCTCGACGATCCGCAGGCTCCCGTTCACGGGTTTGCCACTCAACATCTTCCTTATCCTGATTAGAATATCGGGGCGGTATGTTCCTATCAGTTTTGAAAAGACGTGAGGCGGTGAGTTGAGAGAAACATAGAGCGGACGATCCTTGCAACTTCTCGTCGAGCATCAGTTTAGCCGCCGCCTCATCGGGACGGGAAGCCAATATGTGCGGGAAGTAGAACAATTCCGAGGAACTCGCAACGAATCGCGAATTTCATATTCCTCTCGATCCGCAGAAGGAGCCGTCCGCGGCCCTGGGGTTCTCGTAAATTTCAATGGCGCGCAATACCTCGGATTTCGCCCCTCATACTTTCCCTGTCTATTCCACAAATCGGCCTAGAGTGCAGGTGACGGATGAACGAGGGGTTTACAATGATGGAATGACAGAGGAGACAGAAGGACTCAGGGGAGTAGCAATGACGGAAAATACAACAGGGAGACGGAGTAAATGGAACAAAGCGTGGGCCACGGTGTGGAAGCCGGAAAGAGTGTGTTCTCCTGAAAGCGGGATGGAAAGTCAGTGCGTGTGAGAAGTAGGGCGGTTTCAGGGGACTCGCAAACGCACCACAAATTATATATTCCTCTCGATTCGTTGAAGGAGCCGTTTGCAATCTCGTACGTCACTCTTTGACCCGAGCTTCTCGTAAATTTCCATGGCGCGCAACGCCTCGGACTTTGCCTCTTCATACCTCCCGTGTCTATTCCACGAATCAGCCTGTAACTCTGTCGCGCGACCCAGATAATGTTGGCTGTCAGTGGTGATGGCGTGCGATTTTGCGTGTTCAATGTGAAACTGGGCATCACCGAACGCTCTTTCGCCGAGAAACAGCTGTGCCAGGGAATAGCGAGTCCAAAATAGCTCTTTGTGCCAGTCGAACTGGGTGGCGATATCGAGTCCCGCCTGGAAATGGGCGATGGCCTCCTTTGTCTTGTCTCTACGTCGATATAGGTTTCCAAGGAGACGGTGGCAAGCGCAAACCCAATATTGCTTGCCTTGGTTCAGGTAGAGACCAATCGCCCGGGAAGTAGCTTCTTCTGCGGCTTCAAGCCGACCGGAGTCGGACAGCGCAAAAGCGAGGTAATACAGACACTCCGCTTGTCCCGACGTGTCGCCAAGCCGTTCACAGATCTCCAATGCTTCTCTCCCCTGCTCTATCCCTTCGTTGTCGAGGTGGAGTAGCCGGTTGGCACTACACAAGTATCGCAATGTTTCAGCAACTTTGGCATCATCCCCCTCCTTTCTCCATAGCCCTAACACACAACAAAGAAGATGCTTCCGCTCCTGCTGATTCCCAACTGACTTGAACAACCGTGAAAGATTGAGCAAACATTTCGCCTTGAAAGGGTGGCTATCTGGGAGTCCCCGGATCTTTGGTCCCAGCACCACGAGGCGTGGCTTGTGCCAATAGAGGTGGAGCATGAAAGAGGCACAGGCGTCCCATGCGTCACCTAAGCCCACATCGATCGTCGTATGGACATCGAGGAGGTGCTCGACATTCACGTCCTCCGATGTGATCCATTGTGCTTCTTTAAACCCTGGCTTGTCAGGATCAACGTCGATCGATAGCCGGGTGAAGTAATGGCCCTTGGCTGCGCGGAGGAGTGGAGACGAGTTGGGGTTCTTGGGACGGAGAGAGTCTCGGAGTGGCGCCAACATCGTGACGAACCCACCACTCCGGTACGTCAAAGAGAGCATACAAAATTTGTCGAGGATGTGCTTTCCATTTGAAACGTCCGGAAACAACCAATCGAGATTTCTCTCGTTGACACCCCGGGGGAAGAAGGCAATGACTCCGAGGAGCTCTCGTGCATCGGGCCCGAGCTCTTGGAACGTCGGAGAAGCGAGCGAAAGGTCAATCGTCGCAACGAGACTCTTGTTATGCGCAGTCTGCAGCACACCAGTCCGCCATTGCTGCCACTCCTCGATCAATCGAACCGCGTCCCACTGGCTGTGGTACGCAACGGTGGCGAGTAAAGTGATGGAGAGTGGATGGAACTCGAGTCGTTTCAGGATGTCGTCAACGTGATCGGCGTGCTCGCCATGTTTGTAGATCCCATAGAACGTCTCGCGTGCGGCCTCAATCGACAGTGTCGGGATGTTGAACTTCTCGCAGCCAGTAGGGACAACGGAAAGCCGGGAGGTGATCAGGAGTGAAATATTGTTGAACTGGCTCAGTTCCTCCACCACCGCATATATGTCTTCACCATCCGTTCCCTGTGGGTCGAGTATAGATTCTGCGTTATCGAGGACGATCAGCATCTCCTTGGAGCGCAGGAATGGGCGGAGGGGGGCCAGACTCTCGGGGTTCTTGTTGCCTGCACCGATGACGCTTGAGAGCTGACTGAGGAATGGAGCGAGAGAGGCTGAAAACTGGTCGCAGCGGATGAATCGACGGTTTTCACCAAACCGTCGCTCGATCTGATCGCTGTGGAGCACCGTTAGCGCAATTGACGTCTTGCCGATCCCGCCGGCCCCAATGAGAGCGACTGGAGTAAAGCCGAGAGCGAGATCGACTATCTTCTCGATCAAGTTGTCGCGTCCAAAGAATGCTCGCGGCGGCGGGGGCGGCGATTCTCCAGATGTACTATGTCAAGATATAAGAAACCTAAACCGTTTATAGGCAAGGCTGCTGACCTGGTTTGAATCTGGATGATGGTCAGTGTTCATTCGGCACATACAAGTACTCGCAACACTCACCGGCTGGTTTTTAGCATCGGCTCCTTCCTGACTCTTTACAAGATTTGAAAAGTCGGTCCGAAGTTCGGAAATGTCTTGGTGAATGTTCGAAACGACGGTATGAGTGGTGGATACAACCGCATGCGTGTCTTTGACACCATGGCGAACGTCTGAGACAGCGGTATGGGTGTCGTTGACGACGTGATGGACGTCGGAGACGATGGCGTGCGCATCTTTGACTTCGTGACAGACTTCA
>QFEV01000686.1:352-21108 GCA_003316405.1 Thelephora aurantiotincta
TTCTTCAACGCGATCAAAGGGACCGGCGATGGCTTCGGTATGCCGACAGGCGCGCTGAAGGACGTTGGTTTACTCCAAGCGGTGTTCGAGAGTCAGGGAAGCCCCGTTGATCTGCGTGAACTGGCTCCGGAAGTGCAGTGAAAAATCTGTAGAGTACATTTTGCACTGTTCCAAACTTCTAAACTCCTGGAAGCCGCTGTAAAAAAAAGGTCAACTTCGTAAAATACATACCCCCCGGGTTTGCGTTTGCAGCCGGTCCTTTGCCTTCCACCGAAACTCTTCCGATTCCAGTGGAAGTCGTCGGATTTCCCTCGGTGAATTTGCGTCTCCGCGGACATACGATCTCAGTGGTCCTACGCAACCAGTGGCGTGTTTGATGCTCACCGCGTATGTAGGCCCCTTCGGACCTGGTTGTTCACTTTCTCCATGCCTTGTGATCAGCATGATGCAATACATTTGACAGGGATATACAAGATTTTTCCGAGCAGAGCACACATCCCACAGACCCTGCTACGGCATGACGGTCTTAGTGATGAGGGCGGGTTATGGGAATCCTACGCTGGTTGTATGGCGGGCGACAGTTGCACAAATCGCATAGGTTGGGGAGGCACGTCACGCGAATAAATTGCCGGGCGAGTTTAGGTACCACGTCAACGGACAGAGTATCGACACTCCTCTGATCCTTTCGCGGGCCGTGAGCAAGAAAAGACGATACGAAAGCTTTGGGGGGATGCAAGATAAGGTGCGGGTGTAAGCACGACATTAAGGATCAAACGACATGATGGGGCGGTGTTGCTTGTCACAAGAACTGACTCTCAAACCTAGAGTAGATGATCGCAGCGAGGGCTTCGACCTCACGAATATCTGCCAGTTGCTGTGGTGAAGAGTCGTGAGTGTGAGGCCGCAAGGAATCATGGGCTTACGTACGTCCACGAGCTCGTTCGGAAGGCCATTCAGAGCCAGATGACTCCATCGTGCCATACCAGGGAGGAGGCCAGCCAACCTCAACTGTAGAGGAGCACCATTCTCGTCCACGCTCGATCCGCCTTGAACGAAGATCGTATCCTTGATAGACCTGAACAAGATACCCGTCGCACGGTCAAGACATGACTCCAAGACTATCGAGAAATCTGGGGACTGTAACAAAGAGCGGGTTTCCTCGAGTAATCTATCGAATGCCGGGGACACCCTCATCGCCGACGCCTGCGAGATGCCACCCTGCACGAGAATCCGCTGCATCGAGTCCGGAGTTGGTGGGAGCAACGTTGACATAAAGCTGGACAACAGAAAGGGATAGCAAGGACGACGAAGTTGAGATAGACCATCACGAAAAGAGATCGGAAGAAGTCGGGGCGTACTTTATCCGTCGTTCTGAACCCTCGAAGGTAATTTCGTGCTCGACGCGCCTACGTACGTCACATATGAGGTGGTGCAGATCCATGATTCCCAGTTTCGATTTCAGAGGCACCCTGTGATTGCCTGAGATCCCCCGGAATTGGGTGTTCAAAGGGTGCTTACTCGTCGAATACCTCTTCCACACCTCTTCGTACTCTTTCTCCAACATCCTTCCAGCCTATGTTACATATCCACCAACTAAGTGTGAGGTATTTCCGTTCAGTTTCCTCGTCGACCGGGTCTATCGTTTGAACAGTGTCGTCGTCGTCATCGTTGCCCCACATCCCCAGAAGCAGTGCAGAGATGTCAAGGCGCATAGCATCTCTCATGCGCTCTTCTTCTTCCTGTTCGAGAACGGACTGGACGTATTTTGATCGCCCAAGGATGCTCAGCTGTATATGAGTGAAGAGGGACAGGAGAACGATGGAGTATAGCGTCGTTAATGTCCGAGTGAAGGCTGAGTAACAACTGTGTCAGCTCTAGCGCTTCGGTGGAACGGACCACTCACTGAGGATTTTAATCTCTCTCCATAATTCAGCTTTGGATTTCGGTGACACCGCCGACGTCTCTGTTGTCTGTACAAGGGTAAGCCCTTCAGTCGCACGGTTGGGATATCTTCTCACTGCGCTGGCCGAGGATTCGGAGTTCGCACTCGTCACAACGGACTCGATCATGCTGGCTCCGAGAGAACTGGGAGGTTCCCCTTCTCCATTCGATGACTTTAATGAGAATCCATCCACCCAACTTTGCGTCGAGTCCCCCAGCGTTGTACCCACCCCCGGGGTAGAAGAGACAATCGATTCCATGTCCGACCGCGTGTCCGTCTCTGGTGAGATGGGCTTTGGAGGTTGACTCCCCGGCGGCGCAGGCTGCGAGTTCCGTATAAGCCTCGACACTCTAGACTTCTCTTGAAGGTCGTTTGTAAGACCTTCCACGTCCATTCCCTCGATGATGTGCTCTCCAATCGTAGGCAGTAACGCCATTATTGTGAACGATACGTTCTGCTGGTTGTTCTCGAACCATTTCCTCAAACTACCCGCACGCTCCGTTAAATAAACATACCACACTCAGAGCGAGTGAAAAGCGCGGGGGAGTGCTCACTTTTCACGTGCCTTTCGGTTGACCAACACCTCGTCCTTGACGTCCTGCAACTGCTCCTTCACGTATGAGGTGACGAGATACCCCACGCCGGCATAGCTCGCAGCTCGCAAGATACCGTTTCGTCGTTCGTAGAAGTAATTTGGTATCGGGCCGAGCATCGTGGATGGGCTACAGATGGATGGAGGTGATCGCTTGGAGCATATGAGCGTCGGGCAAGAGCACGGGTGTGGCGGCAACTGCCGACCTCCGCTGCGGCGGCGGCTCCCATATGGTGATCGGATGAAATGTCCTCCCGTTCTCCTGCAGCGGAGGCTATCCCGAACTACGGCCAAGTGTGCGTACCGCAGCGACAACAACCAAGCGTACCCTTCATTCAGAACCACCTCGTATGCACAGGAACCATCCTCGCCGTGCAGCTATCGTCGTCCCAAACTAACTCACTCCTCATCACTTCTCCTCCACCCTCCACGAGTTCAAGCGTTCTCACAAACCACCCTAGAACCCCAACCGATTCTTGCTCCCGTTCTCTGTCAGCGAAAACGACCCTCACGGTATCCAACATCAGCCCATCATCCTTCCTCTCTGCCGCAACCTGAATGAGTTCCCCAATCCAGCTCTTTATCCGCCGACAGTGGGTAAACTCCAGTCTCAGCAACCTCGCCCATCTGCTCGCGTCTACGAGGACTGAAAGGAAATCTCTTGTGTTCCCCCCCTCGAAATGGACCAGCCCGATCTCCTCGAGATTAGGGAGGAACTCCATCATCCTGATTACATCGTCTACGACGGCCGTGGTCAATTCAGGACGACATTCACATACAAATCGGGTGATTGCCGATGTTGAGAGTAGAGCTATCACATTGCATACGGGAGATGCATCCCGGAGCTCTATAAATCGTAGGGCAAGACTTCCATTCGGACCGGTCGCATCGATGTAGGTGTCATTCATAAAGGGCATGAGCACATACAGGGACGTCAACCCCTGCAGGTTTGCGTGTTCCCCGATAGATGGTAGAAGGGTGGACGCGAAGGAGGCGGAATTGGAGAAGAGGCTTGGCCGGATGAATATCCGCGCGCTGCGCGGGAAAGCCAACCTCTCTAGTAATTTACGCGGCGTGCATCGTTCCATGCTCAGGGATCGGATGCGCCCTAAGAAGATGCTTCCGGCCTCGTGCGCGTCTTCACCATCCTCGAGGTCACCAATAAACCTTACCTTCTCCAATGAAGGGTTGGCAGTGAGCAAATCGAGGACGGCAATAAGGGTGGAATGGGTGAGATCGAGCCGGAGGTTAACCAGAAACCCGACTCGCACGAATTGAGGGGTGAGGGGGAAGAGAAGGAGTTCCAGCGTGTGGAGATTGGGCATATCTCCAGAAACTAATGCCATCTGGATCATCTGCGGGGCAACGGAAGGTGCCCTGGCACCAACGATTGAAAAGGTGTGGAGGTTTGGAGAATGGTTGAGTCGTGAGAGCACCTGAATAAACGCGGGATCGACCTCTTCAACATGGCACCTCAGGATCGCCAACCGATTCGAGTGTGGTCTGATATGCCGAACCGCGTGAGAGGACCAGGTGTCCGTAAGGTTGACCTCGAGTGGATACGATCCCGAACGTTCGAGGAAGAGAGGAACAAGGTTCAGATACTCGCTGCTGATGTAACACCAGCTCTCTGCATTGGAAATCAGTGTCCCTCTCCAGTAGCGACACACTCGAGACATGGCTATGAGGGTCTGGTAGTCGCCACCACGTGCCCTCGGGTTCAGGTAGGTGGCGATCTCGACGATTGTATCGGGCGGTAGTCTTTGGATAGGCTGGAAACTGTTTTTTAGTTCCTCAAGGCGAACAGACAGGTGCTTCACTCCGACATCTAATTCATCCAACTACAATCTTTCA
The DNA here is from genome assembly GCA_003316405.1 of Thelephora aurantiotincta. NCBI lineage: Eukaryota > Fungi > Basidiomycota > Agaricomycetes > Thelephorales > Thelephoraceae > Thelephora > Thelephora aurantiotincta. The sequence goes on from QFEV01000686.1 coordinate 4,741, forward strand.
ATGAGCGAAAGGTTTCACAGCCCAGGCAAGTCGATGAATGAACCTACGATCCGAAGAGAAAATGGATTGTGGCCCCGGCGAGTAGACCTCGCTAGAGAAATTTGCTCGACGATCCTTGTTTCGAGAGCGCCGAGTAGGTCGGGGATGGTCAAAGTTGCCCAAGAGCGGGGGGTGGTCATTGTGGCAACAAAGAAACGATATTGACCTGTGCTCGGTTGTGGGTCCTCTCTTCAATATAATTGTGTCCATTCAACGATCGGAACTTGCCGCGACCGTAACCTAGGCTTACTTCCCCTTTCCTCCTTGAATTGGAGCATTCTGCTTATTATTGCAACACTCAGCCTAGCAGATAGTCAGATGAATTTGGTGGCCCTCGCGTGTACTGTACGAATTCTTCTCGACCTGGTTCTCCCCCCCGTGACCTCGTTCACACGCCTCCTACCCACCACCTCGTACGAATCCCCAACAAGCGTTTGCGCCGACTGCGCGTAGGAGAAACTTCGTTCGCCTATATCCTCTTATCATGTTAAACCCGCCACGCTCCATTTATAGGTCGCAACCCCGAAGCGGGCCTGTCGCTTTCTCAGCTGGATGCCCTCGAAAGCAGGTCGGGTGTCACTGGAATCCGCAGGTACTGTGAAATGCCACCTTCAAGCGAACCCCAACTACAAAGGGTTCGTTTCGGATCTCCCGTTCAGTGGCCAGACAGATGCTACCACACTCAAACGAGTTCGAACGACATGGACCCGGATATAGGCCAAATCTTTGACCTTCACCAGCTCGAGGACGCGATTGTGAGGATCTCGGACATTTGTAGAAATGCAAAGGATGTCAAGAACTACCTCGCACCCGTCAACGAGCTCCCTCTAGAAACCCTCGCTCTCATCGTCAGATTCCTTAAACCGGGACTACAGCTGATCAGCGCTGTCGTGGTCTGCCAGCACTAGGGTACGACCCTCCTATCGTTCCCGCGTCTGTGGAACAGAACCTGCTCAGATCAGAGACTGTTCGGAGCGTATCTCGAAAGGTCTGGGTCTAATAATACGACTACGCGTAGGTGAAGTCAGTCTGGATTTCAGCAGCGCTCAATTCTGCGTAGGCGGGGGCAAGAAGAGACCCCAGTCGGCCTTCACGTTTCGTCGAATTCGTCAGCCGAACAGAACCAAAGAGTCCACCCCACCTCACAAAGTCACCAGTGGGTTGCCACCTAGTTTCCTGTGCTGACGGTCCCCGCGTAAGTACGCAGGATATCCAAGATTACTACAACCCGAACGTAAATCGATACTAGCAGTAATCCCACGAGGTGCTCTCAAAAATGATACAACATGTACAATTTTCAAATATTTAAGTGTGAGGCGGTGTGACCCTCCATGATAATAAAGGTGTCCGTAAAGATACATACTCAGATAAGCCTACTCTCACGCACAGTCATGAGCAGAGGGTGGAGAGTGGACCGCGGACTAAGCGACCTTGGTGGCCGCAAAGTTCCCCCTTTTCACTACTTTCCCTCCCCCGGAGTGAGTATTCATGTGTCTCGTTAGTTGGTCACCTCTGCCGAAACGTTTACCGCAGCCAGGTTCGGGGCAAACATATGGTCGGGTCCCAGTGTGCGTGCGGAGCTGACGTCAATCGTGAGAAGTCGGCCTGAATGAGGCTGAAAAGGTGGAGGCTCACATGTTTCGACAGGTTCGAAGACTCCGAGAACGCCTTATCACATCGAGGGCACTTGAATGGCTTGTCGCCATTGTGTATTCTCTTATGAATCGTGAGAGCTCCCATTATGGCGAACCTCTTCCCGCACCCCGGGTGATCACATTCGTAGGGTTCTGGGGGTTTGGTCAATCACAAGGTCAACGTCCACTCTGAAAGTTACACACTCTCTTGCGTATGCCGCCGCATATGTTGTTGTAATGTCGCAACCTCTGAGAAACACTGTTTGCAAACTTGGCATTGATGTGGACGGTGTCCTGTATGGGACTGCGCAACGAAATTAGGTCGGCTCGAACCCCAGTCGATCAAGAAGAGTATACCTGTAAATGCCGACAAATCTTCTGTTTGCTCTTGAACCCCTTCTCTCCATTCCTTCCGCATCCGTCCCAGAAGCATCCATAATAGTTCTTCCCGCTGCCCACGTGCTCCGCGGTGATATGAGCCATCAATCCCTCACAAGACGTAAATCGTTCTTGACAATTCAACCACTTGCAGGGATGATCAGCCGTTGTACAGTCATGGGCGTTATCGTGAGACTGGTCCTGGTCTTGGGTAGGGGAGGCGGCGTGATCGTTAATAGAGACTGAACCCGGCTCGGAGGGGGTGGGAGTATCAATAGCTGGATCTCCCCCCGCGGCTACCGAGGGGATAGTAACAGTGGGTGGGGACACCTCAGTCTTCACCTCGACGGAGGATACTTGTACGTCGGGGGTGGCATCCTCCAACGAAGGTAGATGAATCAAGTCACCTGCATCCTGTGCGGCAACAGAGATAGCCGCAGAAGGAAAGTCGAATTGGGGCGGAGGAGTGGGCAACCCCAAGTGATACTCCCACAGATGAGCGGCCAACACACCGAGAGCAGCATCGAGCGGCTGACCACTCGACCCAGGGATATTTTCGACGGTTGGGTACACATGACAATCTCCCCAGTGACACGAGGGGAAGAGCTGACCGGTGGAATTGAGGGCGGATTGGTGGTGAGTAGAGGCTGGGTCTTGAGGACGATCGAGTTGGCTATTGACGGTCGGCGGTGCTGAGACAGTCCGGAGATGCTGGACGTTCACGTGGGACACTAGATCTTGTAGCGATCCAAAAGTGGCGTGGCAGTTGGCCCACATGCACGAATGCTGACCCAGGACTTGAGTCTGCCCGACAGCGAGGTCACTATGGGATGGGATCGATGAAAGACAATGAGATCTTGGAGTGTTTGATTCGAACGCGAAGCTCTCCCCTAGTTGGGTCAGGTTATGGAAGGGCTGGGAATGGTTTACCATATTTTGCTGTTGGTGGTTTTGTTGATAAATGTCGGGGTGGGTGTAAGAGTGATGGCGTGAGTGGCTAGTGGTTGACGTGGACGGGGAGGAAGATCTGGATGACGAGGCGGTCATTGTGGTCATCGTGCCCGGGGTCGACGCTAAGGGGAGAGCGGCCATCCCGTCGTAGTACCCAACGGGAGGACGGTCATGTCCGTGCTGAAAACCCTGTCCAAGTAGGGCATCGAAGGCGGGATCCCACCCTCCGCCGTCGAATGTAGAATTCGTATTGTCATGGTCCAGAATGTGAGGCTTGGGGTCGCCAAAGTAATCGTGGTAGTTGTCACAACACTGTAGCTGAAGAAAGATACACAGCAGCGGGGTCAAGAGTGAGCACCGTTCCGGAATGGCGATCGTAAGAGAACAATGGGGATAATTTGGGCAGAATGGGTGGATTTAAAAGAGAAAAAAAAGAGACGGGGCTTACAAACTCGTAAATCTCATGACAATCTGTGGGGTCGGTGCAGCCCTGGTCATCGCAGATGATGTCGCCACAGACCTCCTGGTGGTCGCCGTCGTGGGGGTCTAGGCACGTTACGACTACACATCTGTCTGTGCACTGGGCCGTCAAGCCCGGGCAGGACTCTGGTGAGCACTGACGATAGCATTCCTCAGAACAGTAGACTGGAGTCGCGGCGGGGGGAGAAACGATCCCGTTTTCATCCAGGGTCATCGTTTGGGTGAGTCGCCGTCTCTCGTCTGTCCGCACCGGATGTCCGAACGGGGGTGGAGGACGGGGGACGGGCGGGGTTGGGACTTGCAAAGGACTCGGCCAAGGGGGAGGACCACCCCAGTCATCGCCCTCGACCAATCGGCTAATCACGGGACCAGGTCGTACTCAGTTGTCAGTGCCACGCATGGGTATGCCTCAAATAATTAATCGATGCTGCAGCTAGTCTCTCCTGCTGCGTAGACATGCGGAGCTAAGGTGTAGAGGGAGAATTGAAAAGGAATATGGGAACTGAATAACATCCGCGACACGTCCACAACTGGTCTCTCGATAGTCCATGAATCCAGGACGAAAACGCAAGCGGAGAAAGAACGATCAAAGCGGGGTGCAAAGGTATCAGACAACACAACGAATGGTCAGAATAACGATCGTGAAAATGAGATGTATACAGCTTGGTCGTAGAACCCATACTAATCAGAGGAAACCCAGGATGGCAAACAAGAAAGAGAGTACGATGAGCCCAGAGGTAACGGTGCGACTTGAGAGAACCCCGTCGGAGGTCATCTTGGGTGTGGTAGTATTACTGGAAGAACCATTGACTTGTGGATTGCCAGGGATGGAACTGCTGTTGGACTTGGAAGAAGGGAGAGCAGCAAAGGCCCTGACGCTGCTCCACGCAGCGTTGGTATTTGCATTGGAATCGCCGGGTTTATAAGGGAAGAAAGAGACGAGGCCAGTCGAACCAAGCTGGACTAGAGAGGTGACACCAGCGACGTAAGAAGATTTAGTATCCTTGGCCGCCGGGGAAGGGAGAGTACGCGTGCTGTTGTTCTCGACATTGATGACATAAGTCGCAGAGAAGTCGTCGGGAATGAAAGCAAATTCCTGCTGAACGCCAGAATCCTTGAAGAAAGAAACGGCCTGTCCATGGACAGCAGGGAATGTCGTGTCACCGGAGTAGCTCTGGATCTCAGGTTGGAGGTAGGAGTCTGGGTGTATGTAAGGGTCTTGTCCGTCGCTCTGAGGAGGGAAACTTACAATGGATGACGAAGATGCGAGCTTTCCCAGGGCCGTCACTTCCGACGTTCAGGAAATGGATGTGGTTCTGAGCAAGCGCCATGACGGGGTTATAGTTGTCGGGGAAATCGGGCTTCTGGACGAAATTCCACTGGATGGCTCCCGACTTGGCCGCTTTGAGTGATTCCATGTTGAGACTGTACATAGACCCCTTGGAGAGGGCATCTGGCGACGGATCAATAGGAGTGGAAAAACGTGCAACGGGATCACGTACAGAAGACGTTTGTGTCGTGATCCAGAACTGCGTCGAACGAAGAATAGTCAAACGAACCGGGGGTGGTGGGTTGGGTTGACCACGACTTGGCGCCGGCATCGTAGATATAGATTGAATTAGGGTTCTTTGCGTCCCCGTTCAGAACATAGATGGCATTGAAGAACTGGGCGAGGTAACAAGTTGTGTCCTGGCCATCAAAAGGACTGGTGTCAAGTTTAGCTCGCGTATCCCCGGAGCGATGTTAGAGGGGAAATAAAAGATACTCACGGACGGCCAGTGGCTGTGACGTCGGTCGGGTTAGTGGCTGTATGAAGATGAGAGGTCAGATGTGATGCGAATTTAACATTTTCCCCGACGCATGGGACGACCGACCGGTGGCCCATATGTCCTGAGTGCCAGCATTCCAATCCTTGCCATTGAAACCAAAAGCGTGGAGGTTGAAATTTGCATCGAAGGAGAGACAAGGGGATGCGCGGGAAGACGAAGGAAAGAGTGCGAGGAGGAAAAGAGAGACGAAGGCGGAGAGCCCAGGCATTGGGAGAGAGATGAGAGGAGAGAGAAAGGTGTGCGGGGAACGTGCCTTGGAGCGGAAGATATAATGCGGTGACCCGCCGAACTTCGGTCACGCGTCCCTCGTCGGCTTCTGTTCAGAGATACCTTCGACGCCCAAATAGATGAAATGCACGGAGACGGGACACAGCGCGACCGTGGAACATGCTTAGCAGCGTGCTTGCAAATGGCCCGCAAAACCGTGGACAGGTGTGATTGTCTGGGAATCGAAATATTCCATCCTGAGCGGGACCAGATTTTGGCTGCGGGTTGCCGGTCGTTGGCACAGCTCCCTGTTTCCTGTGTCTCCCCCCTGGCAACCGTAGCAGGGAGAATATTGAGTGCGCGGCTCGCCGAGAGACTCGGAGGTGTCGCTCCTGACCGTCATCACCGCTCGCTGCTCCGCCCGGCTTGATCGAGCAGCCCAGTTTCGTCCAGCTCATCCACAAATTCCCTCCGACCCTGGCTCTGCGGCGCGTAACATGGTCTCTTGACCTTTGTAAATATTACTCCCACGTCCCAAATCTCAACTACTCCAGAAAACTCTTCCGTCTCGCCAGACCTGAAATGGCCGTCGCGAAATGGTCCACGAGCGTCATTTCTGCCTTGTCATCTGACACAGAACCGACAATTACCATCACCTTTGACAATGCGAGGTATGTCTTCAACGCCGGAGAAAACACTGGACGTGCCTGGATCCAGAGCGGGACTCATTGGAGGAGAATGAAGGCCCTGTTCTTCACCCAAGTCGGAACCCAGAGGATGAGCGGCATGCCGGGTACGGGTCTGCTAATTATGCCCCATCTGATCCCGAGATGAACACATTCTCTAGGTCTTCTCATGTTCATGGCCGACGGCGGTATCTCTCATCTCCATCTCGTAGGCCCTCAGGGATTGACTCACGCCTTGGCCGCCCTCCGTCTTTACCTCTATCGGTTCGTCCCCACGTCTCGCGTCGGTCCCTCCTATCGACATTGCTCTCCAGCCAGAACATGGGTATTACCCCCGTAGAGGTCAAGTCCATCTCTCCGCCGACAGGTTCCGTTTTACCCGAACCCACGTACACCGACGAAAACATAACCGTATACTCGGTCCCTCTCTTCCCAGAGGTAGATGAGGACGGGAACCCTGCCCGCTCCTGCCCGCCAGAAGGTTCCCCACTGAAGCGTAAACGACGGGCTTCAACTACACCGCCTCCCCACAGGAATAAAGATGCAAATTTCTCGGCCGAAACGAAGGATTTACCCTTGGGGGAACGTATGCGGCTGAACGGTTTCCTCCCAACAGACCTTGTTGGAAAGGACACGGAACGGTGGCGAGAGATGACCATCAGCAACATGTTCCCAGCCAAAAACCCCAAGTCAGGAGAAGGGTCAGATAAGGGTATCGATGCCGATCCACCCCATGTCTCCACCCTTCGTCGTCATCCTGGATCTTTTAACCCCGCTGGCTCGGCCAAACAACTCCCGAGAATGAATTTCACCAGGGACTTTGAATCGATCACCTTCAAACAAAAGCCTTCCCTGGCTTATATCGTCGTGGGCCCCAAGACAAGAGGCAAGTTCGACGCTAAGAAGGCTGACGAGTTGGGGCTCAAGGGAAAGCTCAGGGGATCAGTAGCCAACGGCTCCACAGTCACTTTTACCACAACCGATGTCCATGGTAGACAGATTCAACGAACTGTCAAACCCGAAGAGTGTGTTGGGCCAGGTGATAATCCAGCCGTATGTCCAGGGTTTGCTTGATCCCTTCCACCTCCGGGCAATTGATCAAGGGTTCCTCTAGGTTGTCATCATCCTTGACGTCCCTACCGTTACACATATACCAGCTGTCGTTTCTGCGTTCACGGAATCGGATTTCTACGCAAAGTTTAGGTCGAGGAAAGCAGAAGACAGGATCGAATATCTGACAAACGTTGTTTACCACCTGTGTGGACCCGGCGTGATTGAAGACTCGAGATATCAAGCATTCATGCGAGGATTCAACTCTCAGGTCAACGTGGGTTTGCATTCCTTTCGTCTTTCTCGTGGCCTCGCTTGAGACTCCTTCCTTTCTTGTAGCATATAGTCGCTTCAAGAGAACACTGCCCGGATCCAATAACTTTTACGAGCGCCGCCTTCAACCAACTTCAATTCAACAGACTAGATCCCGAACTTTTCCCCATCCCTCAGTTCTCCTTGACGGCACCTCGACCTCTCGAAGACCTCGTGGACAAGTTTGATTTTGAAAGCGGGATGGGAAGCGCTGATCCAGGGCTGCCTCCCAGGGCATATGCCATGGCTGCAAGAATGAACACGGGTGTTAGGCCTTTCCTCCCACCCAAGGTTTGGGATCCGGAGGAAAAGTTCCACTCCGCCGCGAGGGAACTCGCTGTTGTCAACGAAGCCTGCAGGGCCAAACGGCCGGTCGGAAGTTCGGTCCCCACTCTCAAAATTGTGTACGAAGATGGAGCGGACGCGAAAGGGATAGAGTTCGACAAGAAGATCCTTAGCCCCGCTGCGTTCCAAAAGTTTGAGACGGCGAGAGCGGCCGCGAAAGCGACCCCCATCGGTAGGAGTGCTGCGTTCAAGCGAGTAAATGGAGACGATGTCAGGGTTATTCCCCTCGGCACAAGTAGCGCTCTCCCATCCAAATACAGGAACGGTGTGTCCCGCTGTTTTTCTCAGGGGGAAATTTCTGACTGTTGTTTCCATACTTCTAGTTTCTGGATATCTGATCCGTATTCCGAACCAAGGTAGCATCCTTCTCGAAGCCGGTGAGGGGACGTGGGGCCAAATGTGTCGATTCTTCGGAAGCGATCCCACCAAGCCAAACAATGTCTGGGAAGTTCTGAGAGACATCAAGGTCATCTTTGTCAGCCACGGCCACGGAGATCATCATTTCGGCCTTTCGAAGATCCTATCCGCGCGCAAGCAGGTCCGACCCACTACCTTCGTGCTCTTGATGTTCTCGTGCTAACATTACTGGTTTATACCCCATACAGCTGGATCCCCCGCCGAAGGAGTCGTTGTTCTTGGTCACACTTCATTCCATCATTCTCGGACTGAAGGAACTCTCGGATGTTGAGGATATGGGCCTTGACTACGTTCTTCGCAGGGCTGGTGTCGTTCCCATCTATAGTTTTTCGCTCGTGCACACACGGCCAGAGGACAAACGCGGAGAGCACTACCAAGCGTAGGTGTTCACAGCCCCACCAAACTACGGGGCGAGAACTCAACTGCCTTTTAGGATGTGTAAATCTCTCGGATTGAAGGCCCTGACCACTGCGGAGGTCATGCACCGGACACAGGCTTGCGGTGTCGTGATTGACCACGAAGATGGATGGAGGATTGTGTAAGCAGCTACTTTTCCTTCTCAGTCGCATCTAACTGACTCGCGTGGATTACCGGTGCTTATAGATTCTCAGGTGACACACAACCAACAGAGGTCCTCGCCGAAGTAGGCAAGGATGCGAAGTTGCTCATTCATGAAGCCACGATGGCAGATGACCAAGCTGAAATGGCGAGGATAAAGGCTCATAGTACGGTTGGGCAAGCAATTGATATTGGGAGGAAGTAAGTCCCACGATTTTTCCGTGACGTCCTTTGCAGATGCTGATCATGCCGCATCGGTAGGATGAACGCCGAGAAAATCCTTTTGACGCACTTTTCTGCCCGTTATCCAAAGATGCCCCCTCAAATCGCGGACCAGGACATGAGTCCTACGACTCCGACGCAACCTCTGACAGCGCTCTTTCGATCTTCATCCCCATCATCATCATCATCATCCCCGAGTTCACCCATCTCCGCGTTACCCGATATCCCCACGGACCCCACCATCCTACCTCCTTCGCCAACGATAAACCCAGAGCCCAAGGACAAGCCCAGGGAAAAGAAACGGAAGAAAGCTGTAGTCGGATTGGCGTTCGATCATATGAACATCAGGTTGGGAGACTTTTGGAAGTTGAGGGTGTATTTGCCTGCTATGGATCAAGCGTTTGGAAAGGATGAGAAAGATGAGGATGAAGATTCTCAAGAGAAGGTTCTGGAGAAGATGAGTGAATGAACTTATTTAAGGGAAGGCGTGGAACCTTTTATACAGTATAAAAGTGAGTGGTTGGATTGTGTTCATCTTTCTAAGGTTGGAGCTCTGACTTTTTTTTCGTGGCGGCGAAGGTATTACCTCTGCTACTATCGACTATTACTAGAGAACTAATCGATGTTAATGCATCGTTGCTCTGCTCTGCTCTTCTCTGGTGCACTGTGATGCGTGCCAGGTCCGTTCCAGCTGTTGATGGCTTCCGTTCCTCCGAAAAACAAGGCGGTCTGCCGAGTGTACAGATAGATTCCAAACCCATTGACGAAGAACACTCTCTATAGACCCGACCGCATCGAAGCCACTCTTATGAGCTGGGAGCTCCCCTGACCTTTGCGCCTGTCCCTTTTCCGTTCTTTTTTCGTTTCTTTTGAAGCTTGATTCGAGTTGAATGGAGGGTACTGCCCTCCCCGCTTGATTCCTCGAGACGGTGGATGTTGCACTCGACCCGGCCCGCCGATGGTGGCGCCGCTATCTCTTCAAACTCGATTCCAACTACTGGAGTACAAAGAGAACCACAGGGTATCGAGTGGTGGGGATACCCGAACCCTACGTCACCAAACGTCCACCCGAAATCAACCGACCCTCGGCCCGAGCATGGGCATGAACCCCTACCGGTCGAATCTACGTGCGAACGCGTGTTGGCCATGTCTCGATCCTTCAGTGAACGGTGAGACAAAGATCACGAAACCCCAGAGATGAGCCTATCAAGCGAGCTTAGCGTCGACCATCATGCGCCCGAAATCTGCGAGAGATATCGACATTTTGTCCTGGGACGTCGAAATGAGCGATAACATCTCCACCATCTGAACGAGGGATGCCTCTCAGTGACCCAGAAAACCTGAAGAGAACCTTCTGACCTGATCGTACGTGATCTTTTCCTTCAACTCCTTTGAAACACGGACCAGATCCGAGATGGTAATACGTTGCTCCTCCAAGTCTGAATCGACTGACGAAGGCAGAAACAAAGCGAACGCCTGGCGAGAGGCTTCCCTTTGACTGGCAGTGAGGGGCCTCTTTTTTCGAACTTCGACGTCTTCTTCGTCGCTTTCGCCTACATTTCTCCTCGTATTTCTCTTTCTGGTAGACTGCGTGGTTCGCTTGGCTGGGGTGTCACAGTAATCGTCGTCGTCTGGGTATTGATCGTCAGAATCTGCTCCTGGATCGGACTCGACATATTCCTCGCTCGACCCCCCGCTGTCTTCCGCTGGTCTATCCGACATTCGCGCATCTCTATCCCGAACCACATCATCTTCGTCATCTGCTCCAATATCCTGAACGTCCGGTTCGAGGAGCACGGAACAAACGGCTCGCCAGTCTCTCAGACTGACGACTTCCTCCGTTGTCTCGGTCACTTTAGCTGACCTTCGGGCTGAAGCAAAGTCGGATGTCCAACCAGAAGCTGCATTCTTGAAAACGAGCAGGACCTGTTCGTCGTCTGGTGGAAGATCTAGAATTTGAAGCGCGGTGGAGATGAGGGAAAGTGGAATGTGGGAATGGACCTCTGAATCTTCGTCCGCAGGAACGGTAGGATTAGAGGGTCCGGCTAAAGGCGGAGATGGTTCAGGGATGAATCCTCCGCCGTGATCGACAACGATGAAACCACCACCATCCTCCGGTTCGTCTAGCACGAATCCACCTTCTAAGGCGTTGGAATCGGAGGGCACGAAGCCATCCGAGATGAAATCGCCCGAAGCGTTCAAGTTCTGCTCGTAGAGTCCATCGTTATTGAGCTTTCGGCGTTTTCGTGAAGTCGTTTTGCCCAAGGCACGCCTGAACGCGTTGTCAATGCGACGTTGGAGAGCTCGGGGGAGTGCAGCGAAGGCGGGATCGTCGACGCGTGTGGTCATCTCTAAATGACCTCACGTGATGACTACGAACGCAGCCGGTTCCACGCCACCGGCTCGGGAAGTTCAAAGCGAACGACGTCAACACGGTTTTGATTGACCGAGTTGCGTTAGAATTACAGCGAATGATTTTTACCGTTACACGACCTTGCCCCCTTTCCTGGCCTTTTCTTCAAAGCGCGTTCGCAATACGGCGCTTAGACGGCTTCGAGCCTCAGGATGGTAACCTTGGCAGAGGTTGTACCAAGGGGGGATCTCCCGGGTTCTATGGTTTTGGTGACGTCCATGCTTTCGACAACCTCACCTATTGGTTTCAGAATAGAAGGGCTAGCGATAGCAACCCACCGCTCACAGAAAAGTAAGCTTACAGAGGACAGCATGACCACCACCGAGCCGAGTAATAATTATGGGACATGATTATCGTGCACCAGTGTGAAGTTTTCGTCTACATGGGAAGGTGTTGTTCAGGAAACAGTTATGAAGCCCAAGGGGTTCACGTTCACTCTTTACCCCCAGTAAAAATCGGCAAATAGGATCCAGTACAAGCACCGATCAACCTACTTTCGGACGGAAGGCCCTTTGACACGCGATGTAGCGGACGTAGTGGGGGGTGTACACGTGAAAGGAGATCATTTACTGAGTGAGGAGGGTACGATTCAGATAGAGACAAACAACCTCGTAGAGGTGGTAGGCCTAGCAAGTTTTCGGCTCCTTCCAGAGCAGAGATGACACCTTCAAGGACGCTGAGGATATTTAGGAGGATGACGGGGGCGGCGGATGTCGAAGAAAACTGACTTAGCACCTCTGGAGACTCCTCTGGAATATGGGGCGGGTAGAACCCTATAATGACCAAGGGGGACGAAACGAGACGGCAGGGAGCAGCAAGGATCTTGGCCAGATCCTTGCAGTAGATTGTTAGTGTGCGAGTATACCCGAGAAACACATCGGGACGCTGCTCAAAACACCAAAAGCAGGTATCATGAATGAGCTTGCACCTTGCGAACCGCGCCCGGTGGTTGCACGCTCATGCCGATAATTGGAACCCGACCTTCCCCCCTGACGATGCGCATGGGTCAAGTGCGGCACGACTTGAGCACAATCAGCCTCAGACGGTCGAATCTGCGGAGGGTGCGGGCGTCACATGTCACAATTGTGTCACAGTCGCGTCCTCCGACTCCTCCCTTTCGTGTTTCGTTCACTCTCAGCGCCTCCCAATTTCTGTCTCCCCCGGTTATCCCCTCCTTTCTGTTCTCTCTCCCTTCAGACCACCACCAGTCGGTTCCTCACTATGTCCTCCATCACGTCTCAAGACACCACATCCACCATATCACAACGCTCTCATGGCAGCATACATGAAGAGGACTGGGACCGTTCCGAGTCAGACATTCAACTGGACGGCGAGCCGAAGACGCCTAGGAACTCCGTGTTATTCCCTGTGGATGGCATATCGGACTTGTCCCCCAGAAAGGGTAGTCGGAGGGGGAACAGGACCTTGAGCGAGCTGCTGAAACTCTACGCGGAAAAAGGAACGGATTGTCAGTTCAGCCAAGAGGAAGCCACGAGGATCGCGGATGTGCTGGGTCAATGGGTACGTCTCCTTTCGTTCCCACTCGTCCTTCGCGTGTCAGCAAAGTGAGACGACTCTCATAATATTAGATAAATTCAGGATCCTCTCCCTACGAAGCGGAGGACGACTTCTTTTCCAAAGACGACTCTATCATCGCAACAAAGTACTCACCCGTCGGGACCATCGATACCGGTATGCTCGGTCGACCCAGGGGTTCCAGCGAGAGTAAGGTCAGCTCCAGGCCCGTTTCGCGCAACGCCGGCTTCGTCAAAACATAGACTAATACTGGCCCACATGTTTGTGGGACTGGGTCTTGTTCATCTGTGGGGTTGATTCTGTCACTATAACTTATTGTTCTCTATGGGTGCGCCGGCCCTTCGTGTGTCTCACATTTCGGTACCCTACTACTATTCACGGCCCCGTCCTATAGATTTCGCAATCTCGTTTTGTCGCTCCCAGTCTCTCCTCTGTTGTCTTGCGCTTTTGACTTACCGTAACGACCGTTCACGACCCTACCACGACCTTTCATGACTCCCAATGACCCCCAGTCCTAGCAATCGCCTTGCTTTGTTTTTTGCAGTTGTTGTTTACGTTTATTTCTATTGTTCATATCTAAAATCCGGCTACTGCCTGGTACTTGACCTTCATCTTTGCCTACTTGATGTAGACGAACCTTACTTCATCCCGCTTCACCCAAAGCATGAATTTCTCACGGTTGCTCCTCCATCTCGTACGCGCACCTGACGCGGCGTCGCTTCCGCCACTTTACACGAAGGTTTGTGATGCTCGATGACCAACCCACCCCTTCGGACGCTCCTAAAGAGCCAAAGCCAATAATACGGCTTACCCAGTCCGTAATCAACAAGATTGCAGCGGGAGAGGTACCGTTCAGCCCATGAATACCAGTCCGGAACGGGGCTCAGTCCGTGACGTAGATTATTCACCGGCCCTCCTCCGCCCTAAAGGAACTCATAGAGAATAGCCTGGATGCGGGCTCCACCTCAATACGCGTCACAATCAAAGACGGAGGTATGAAACTTCTCCAAATACAGGACAACGGATGCGGCATCAAGGTCCCTACCTTTTGGCCAATTTTTCGCCACTCATCATTGGTAACCGTTCTGTCCGGTAGAACTCGGATCTTGCTATCTTGGCGGAACGCTTTACGACTTCAAAACTGTCTTCCTTTTCGGATCTTTCGCACCTTACGACGTATGGGTTCCGCGGGGAAGCGTTGGCTTCGATATCTCATATCGCTCATTTGAGCGTCACCACGAAGACGGCTGCCGCGGAGCACGCTTGGAAGTTCGTCAATGGGACAATGGATATTACCCCAATTGCTGATCCGTGGCGACAGAGTCTGTTACGAGGACGGGAAGCTGGTCCCCGCCAAAACAGGTCAAACCGCAGAACCAAAGCCCTGCGCTGGAAACGATGGTACAATCATCACCGTAGAAGATCTATTTTACAATACCCCGACACGACTTTCTGCCTTGAGGTCATCTACGGAAGAGTACGCTCGGATTCTGGACGTGATGACAAGGTATGCCGCTCACAATCACAAGGTCGCTTTCGTTTGCAAGAAGGTCGGTCTCTCCCCGTACGATACACAACTTACGACGAACCACAGCATTGATCTATTCTCAGGCCGGATCTTCAATCCCAGATCTGTCTTCATTGCCCTCGCCCTCCACTTCCCAAGCAATCAGCCTCTTGTACGGCACAGGGATCGGCAAGGCTCTGTTACGAGTAACTTGCGGTCCAGACCCCAACGCGGTGCCAACGTGCAAAGACTCTGAATCGTGGAATGCAGAGGTTGTATTCACAAATGCGAGCTACCAAGCCAAGAAGTTTACTTTTCTGCTCTTTATTAATCGTAAGTGCACGTTTCTCTCTAAACCGGCCGCTCGGTGCCAATCACACCATCAAAGACCGTCTTGTCGAGTCCACAAGGATAAGGCGGGCAATTGAGGGGATATACACGAGCGTTCTGCCTAAAGGTTTCTCACCTTTCGTGTACCTCAGGTAGGGACCATCGCCGCCTCGCGGAGCAGGGGTTTACAGTAATTTTTCGTAGTCTAGAGATCGATCCCCAGTCTGTGGATGTGAATGTACATCCGACAAAGCGCGAGGTGTACTTCCTGAACGAAGATGCAATCGTAGAACGAGTGTGCAACGTTGCTCAGGAGAGGTTGCTCAGTAAGAGCCAGTCTAGATCTTACCCTACCCAGGTTCGTGACGGAAACCACACGAAGGAAGCACCACTAACCTTGTCAACAGACATCACTCACTCAGACTCGTAGAACACTCACGGACGGTGACCAACCAGATGGCTCTCGAGATAAGGAACCGGGCCCATCGCGAGTCCACACTATTCGTAAGTGATATTCTGAGATCGTCACAGACTATGCGGGCACACAAACCCTATACGATAGAGATAACTCCAGTCTCAAGCTCTAGCTCGAGGAAGAAGGTTGCCCCAAAGAATCTCATCCGTACCTCCGCGGCGGACCGCACCCTGGATTCGATGTTCCCCGTTAACCCCCCCAACAAGGCTCAGCCCCAGACCCAACCTCAAAGCCAAGCCCGGACCCAGGCACCAGCCGAAAAGACGGACGACGTGCAAGAAGAGCCTCCGACACCTCAAAGACGAGAGGAGGGCAGGAAAACTAAGGAGATACAGGAAAGCGCTTGTGAACTCACATCTATCAAAGATTTGCGTGAGGAGATCGTCGTCAAGGAACACCAAGGTACTCTCTGCCAACCTTATTTTCCACCCCATCATATGATTCTGATATGTTTGCTCTTGAGGCCTACATGAGGTCCTGGAAGGCCATGTATTTGTCGGAATAGTCGACCTCGATCGATGTCTCTCTCTCGTTCAGCATTCGACTCAGTTGTACCTTCTGAATCACGGGTCCCTCGCGTGAGTCTGCCCCCCTTCCAAGCTCCTCAGATGATGCTTAGCTTAATTTTACTTCTAGCGAAGAGTTATTCTATCAATTGGGGCTTAGGCAATTCAACTGCTTTGCGAAATTCAGGCTCGAGCCGGCTCCGCCTCTCCAGAAGCTCATCTCGATCGCGGTGGACGCGGAAGACGGGATCTCCAGGACGAAACTGACAAAGGAGCAAGTCACCGAAGTGAGTCAAGGATTTCTAAACGCTCCGAGCCAGGTGCAGACCTTTAATTCGATCGTTTCCCCATACAGTTCATTTATAGAACGTTGATGGATCCGGACAGGCGCGAAATGCTGTCTGAATATTTCTGCCTCACCATCACGGAAGAAGGGCTTGTGCAAACCCTGCCGCTCATCTTGAGGGGCTACACTCCAAACCTCGACAAGCTT
>QFEV01000688.1:735-35634 GCA_003316405.1 Thelephora aurantiotincta
ACAGGTCAGATCGAACGTACCGTTGACCATGAGTTCGTAGATGAGGAGGCCAAGTTCAAGGGGTGCGTCTTCCACCTCACCCATCGTCCGACCAAACCACCCCTCCTCACATTCTCAAACCAGGTTCGAGAAGGAATGCGCAGCCCTGCAGAAAGAGAGCAAAGCCTATCTCGATGGCGTTCGAGGTGCGTTGACCCGCACAAACCATCCAGATTAACCTCTCCATCCCTTATCGTCTTTCTTTCGTCTGCGTCTACGATATAGGGATGTCATCTGCTCAAACACGGATAGCAGACACGGTCGAGGTTTTCTACACCGCAGCGGATAGGACCTCCGATGGCGCGCTCGCCGCGAATGCCTACAAGCGCGCTGTCGAGGACCTCGACCACAGCGTCACACGAGAACTGGTACATCTCCCCTCTTCCCATGAAAGACGTCTCCTGATCGCCCACTGGATAATTCTAGGACGCTCCATACAGAACTACAGTTATGGAACCCCTCGGCAAGCTCAACGCATACTTCCCAGTGGTAACCGAGCACATCAACAAACGAAACAAGAAGGTGAGTAGAGAGAATGCCCGCATACCCCCATTCGTCAGATCCACCCCCTGTTCCCCATCTTTCCTTTCCTCCTTCCTTTTTTCCGTCCCTTCTGTTTCCCCGAGCCCGCCCCCCTAAAAATACCTCCAAATCATCCCGATGACCTATTTTCACCCATCCACCCCCTCTCCTCTCATTCGGGGGCCTATGGTTCTGATGCGTTCGCTCCCCTCTCCAGCTACTTGACTACGATGCCGCCCGGAGCAAACTAACCAAAACCCTCGCAAAACCGGGCGACGACCCGACGAAGCTCCCACGAGTCCAACACGAGCATGACGAGGCCAAAGAGGTCTTTGATCTCCTCAACGACCAACTCATCGCCGAACTCCCTCAACTTCTCAGCTTACGCGTGCCTTACTTCGATCCCTCTTTCGAAGCCATGATTCGCCTCCAGTGCAAGTTCGCTGAAGAGGGATATGAGAAGCTTAGCGGCGTTCAGAGGTACTTTGACGATTCCGTCAGGGATGACTACGCCGCCGGTCAGTTAGATGCTCAGGTCGAAGCCGTATTGCAGGAGATGAGGGAACTATCGATATGCGGTGCGGCTTGACTCTAATCATGTGTACACATGTTTCCGTGTGAACGGAAAAGACCTGCTTGGAATGTGCGATTCATGCCAACAATGCCGAAATACCCATGGAACACTTAAAATGATAGGTATCGTTACCATAACGTATCGTAGATCGTGCAACGAACATTGTGTGGAGGGATGGTACACAGATACGGGGAGACGAAGAGTAAGTACAAGGCTGTCCTGATTGCCTAAACAATGCCGGAGGCTGCATTGCTGTGCTAGCCCACCAGCAACAGGCGGTACAAAAACGAGCAAGAATGCCAAAACACCACAAGAAACCGCTCACCCTGGCTATACACCAAACAGCAGTCGAGTAACCGTCCTATCGTATCCTATCGCTCAGGGTTGGTGGACGACTCAACCTCTGTTCCAAGGAAACATGGTTTGAAGTAGCTTTCCCCCGCCTGTTAGGCGGCGGTTGACGACGAACGGGAACAACAGGTGGCGGGTGATTGAGTGGCCGGGTTCGTGGGCTTGGAGGTGACCTCGACCTGAGGGGACTTGGAGCCCTCCTTTTCGCAGGGTGCGAATAATCCAGCTTGCTCGGAGTGTCGGCGTTGTCCCAAGAATCCTGTAAGCTCCTCTTTCGCGGATTAGGCGGAGGCGGCGAGTCGCTGCGGCTGTCGCGATCGTATCTTGAGCCTCCATCTCGGTAGGGTGAACGGGGTGGGGAATAATGATCGTTCCTTCGTGAACTCGGGGGGGACTGGTATCGACCCCGAGCGGGATCGGGGCTCCGTGAGGCCCACCGTGGGATTGGGCTTCCGCGGCGTTGAGAGCGTGAGGATGAACGTGATCTAGAACGGCTTCGCCGAGGGGGGTAACGACGAGGTGATCGCCCTCTTTGTTGTCGTGAAGAGAGGGGTACGGGCGGTTGAGAATATATCGTGACCGGCTTTGCGGGTAGATGTGGGTGTGCAGGTAATGGCGTGGGCGCCAGAGCGGGAGTGATAGACGCGGATGAGACAGGACGGTAAGGGAGTTGAGGGGGAGGAGTTTCCTCCGCTGTTTGACCGTTGTCGACGGGGGCGATCACCGGTGAAGTTGTCTCATACTTCACTGCAGGGTCCCCGAGGCTATCTGATCTATTGAATCGTTGTGCTAAATCGGGGGGAAGTTTCCCTGCTTCGGTGGCGGCGGGTACGAATGTGGGTGTGTCACGGACCCTGAGGGTCCTCGCGGATCCGGGATACTGCTCAGCGACGGCCTGAGAGTTTGTCGGCGAGTTGCTGGCGGTGACAGAAGGTGGGTTGGAACTCGACATTCCTTCGAGGGTGGATGACGATCCTGAAGGGAGAGCACCAGTTTCTGTCCGATTATAATCCTTATACTTATCCTTCAGGGCGGCGGCCTTGCGCTCCTGGAAGATCCTTTGCCGTCCCTCCTCCGCTTGTCTCTCAGCCTCCGCTTTGGCAGCAGCGGCCTCGGCTTCCTTCCGCCTCATCTCTTCTTCAGCCAATTTTCGTCGTTCCTGGAGTTGAGCTTTCCTGTCTTCTTCCTGTTTCCGAGCCAGAGCTTCTCTCTCAGCGAGTCTTCTGTGAAGCTGCTCCTCTTTCCGTTGTTCTTCTTCAGCCTGACGTTTTCTTTCTTCCTCCTCCCGCTTTTTCCGGGTTTCTTCTTCGGCTAGCCGCCGTCGTTCCTCCTCTTCGATACGACTTCGCTCCTCCTCTGACCGACGGCGTTCTTCGGCCTGTGCGCGTTCTCGAGCTTGAATTTCGTCCTGACGCTGCTTCTCCGCTGCCGAAGCTTCTTCCTTCCTACGTTGTTCTTCAAGTCGTTGGCGCTCAGCTTGCTGTTCCATCTCGGCCTGCGCTTTCCGTTCCTCCTCCTGTTGGCGCATCCTCTCCGCTTCTCTGGCTTTACGGCGTTCCGCTTCGAAGTTCCTCCTGCGTTCGATCTTGGCCTCGACTTTCGTCCTTTTCGTTTCCAATCGTTCCTTCTCTTTGTCCACGAAGACGGCGGTCATCTGAATAGCCTCGTCCATGAGCGATAACACGCGATCAAGCTGGGCTTTGGTTCGCGATAGAGCACGCGTGGTTTCATCGTGGCGAGTGATGAGCTCTTCTCGTTCTGCGGTAAGGAGGTGGTGGAGGGAGGTGATCCTCTCCAGTTCGGCGGTCTCCTTTACGGCATCGGACAAGTCTGAGAATAGAGAAAGGGGAGACCTGGGCGGGGAGGCAAGGTCCGCGTAAACGTCATTCATATCCGCGTCGGGGGGTTCGTGCGTGTGAATTTCCGGAGCAACAGACGCGCGAGTCGGCGAAGGTTCAGCCTGAGGAACATCCACCGCAGTAGACAGTTGCCTAGAAATAGAGCTCAGACGCGATTCCGGGCGCGGCAAAGCGAACCTGGACGAGGACGCCGAGTTCGGAGAGGTTGCGGGCGGTTCTGAAGGTCCTGGGTCTGGCGATAGGGTGATGACGGTTTTCGGTATGTAGCCTTGATCTGTACTTCCAGCCAACATATCCAAGAGGGATTTTCGGGGAGCGGGGTGGAATGTACGATGGTCTTCGGTGATCATCGTTGCGGGATCCTCAGATGAAGCAATGTCCATATCACTGCTCCGCTCCGGAGTCGGTGAGCGGTAAACAGAGGCTGCACCGGCGTCAGAGAACCGCGAAAGCAACGTGGGCGGTTGACCAATGTTCTTGAACTTGAAAGAGGAGAATTCTGGACGAGTCGTGAGGGGGAGCAACGGGCGGCTGGTTTCCTGGGTGGGGTTCGGCGGAGGTATCGGGTGGGTGGATGATGCAGCGGCTGCTGAAAAGCCGTTCATGAACCTTTCTTGAGTTTCTGAAGTCTATTCAACCCAACCTTCTGCGTAAATAAGAGGAGGAGGAAATCTGGTGCGCACCTTGCGTGTGTTGGGTGGTCGCCGCGCTGTAACCTTGAGGGAAAAGTTAGGAAAGGGAAAAACAAAACTTGTGGCTAAATACCGAGCGCGTTCCACACTCGGACCGGACAACTCCGGACAATACAAACCCACAAAGGGTAAGACAATAAAGTTTTGTCCCCTTTTTTCTTACTGAAACGCGAGGCATCTTTGGGCTCTGACACTTCTCGCGAAATGAAATGAAACCTCTATATGGATGGAGACAACTAGGTATCTAATCAACCCTGATCCTGCTGTACAACCTCAGAACGGCCCAATAAGTTGCTAGGAACCCGATAGAACCTGTGATGCTTTTGGTCAGAGTGTCTGTCACGGGAGGTTGGTAGGTCCTGCACTACTCACCGGTCATCAGGAATACCAAAATGGACATAAGAATGAGGTACCCAAGGTACAGAACGAACGAAGACGCAGAGCTGGCAGAGATCTGTGTTAGCCAATAAACAATCCCGTAACCGAACACCCAGATGGCGCTCCCTCCGCCAGCCAAGAATGCGCGCCAGTGCCACCTATATTCTTCAGCGCAGAGAATGAAGTATGTGAACAGGATGGTGATCGTTGCGGTGGTCAGTGACACGACTCCTGCTGTGAGAGCCAGGAAACCGAAGGCATAATAGGCTTTCGAGGCGAACAAGCTAGACATGATGTAATGCAATTCAACGGTAGCAGCACCGAAGGGAAGCACCCCACTACAAATTGTGGTTGCCTAGAACAACGTGAGTTTATATGGGTCTTCAAAATTGATATCCGACGTACCCAGGGTTCCAAGTACCTGGGTTTCGGTGGAATCTGCCGTGGAATCGGATTGACTCGGACCGGATGGGTAATTCCCTGCAAAGGCACCGGTAAGCATGACCATTGCCTCCCGGATCCAACCAACGCCCACCCCTTGCTTCGCGCCGTAATAGGACCCAACCGCTGACAGTGGTGCGGAGATCCCAAACCAGAGAAACACAATCAATAGTAAAGTGCCGAATGGAACGGCTCCAGAGGACCCAGCCATAATCAAAAATAGGTCCAACAGGAACACAATGGCAAATATCACGCTGATTGTCAGTTAGGAGCGTGACAAGGGTGTAGATCTGAGGGAGCTTACGTTGGCAGGACCGTAGCGGTGAGAAAAGCCTGTTTTCTCTTCTCCGTGCCGCCCAAAGATGCGTATACCCGGCTCGAGATGTAGCCACTCACCCTGCAGCCCAATAAATCAGTGGGTCTGTATCCCAAAGGACAACTGAGGCTGATTACCCGCCAAAGAACGTCCAGAAAACCACCATCACAGTGGCGATGGAGCCTCGGTTTGACGGGGACAGAAATCCGAACAACGCGAACACTATCCGTACATCAGTGGGTACCTCAGGATAACGCTGGTCCGACAAACCTAACGTGACACCCGTCATAGCACACAACTGCGCGCCGTTCCCCACAAATATAGAAAGCATTAGTGAGTATCTCGGGGATCGGAATACCTCCCCGTGGATCAACTTCCAACCAAAATCTTCTTGAACGTCTTCCTAAGAGACCATGAGACGGGAACTTAACATTTACTGCAAGGTCATGCTCACACTTAGGTCCATAGCGTTGTAACGAGAAATCTTGTAGGGTTCAGACAACACATTGCCAGATTGCGAGAAAGGATTGCTTACATCCCGAGACACAGCCCTCAGAAGGATCATCGAGACCATAATACATAGGAATGCAACGAAGAATATCGAGTTGATCAGATTGAACCAGTCTAAGAAGAATTAGCCCTAGTCTCGCTCGATCAGCCTAATTAAAACTTACGGATTTTGGGATCGAAGATGCGAAGATAATTATCCCAACGTGTCGCCTTGATGTCCGTAAGTCCCGGGAATATGACAAAGGATACTTACTATCCACATACCCACGGTGTGCTGGATTCCTGTAGCCGAGGGCATCAGAAGTCGTAAATCTCAACGAGAATCGGCGCCTTACACTCCATGTGACCCTGTATGTATATGTGACGGTGTTTGGGGCATTCTCATCTAGGAGCAATGGGGATCCGTGCGAGTCGCAGCTCGCGTCTCCGGTCTGATCGCCGCCGTGACTGGAAAGGAATGTTAGGTGCGGGATTAAATCGGAGCTTGATGTACACCAACCTTGACGGCCAAACCACGACACCAACGACACGATGTGAACCGGGTACTGGGGTGTGGTATTCGAGAAGAATTTCATAGTGGTTGTTAAGTGCGGGGTTGGCATAGAAATCACCATCATCGACCCCAAGATTGAAACCCATGTCATAAAAGATGTCACCAGTCTTGTTATCCACTTTTTTCTCAGCTGCGGGAAGTCCGTCGACGAGCCAATTCAGTGCGTAATCCTCACGAATCCTCTCATTGATAAACTTGGAGTCTTCTTGAGGTATATTTGTGACTGTACACAACATTTTGCAAACACCGCCGTCCTCGAGCATTTTGATCTTCGTAAGCGGTCCGCAACGGAAACGTCAGCAGCATCATTGCCAATGAGAACAGGAAACCCACATCGAAAGGGGAACTGAATATCCGATCGCCGAAGAGGATGGACCCAAGACGCTCTGGTTGTGCCTTTGGACCGCCCTCTGGTTGACAAAAGTGAAACGCGGGATTGTAGTAGTCATCTGTCAGCCCGACGGTGAGTGACGAGAAGCGCCTCAAGCTCCGAACACGGACAGTTGATGAGCGATTTCTGTAAACCGTCAGCATGGCTACAAGGGTCTACGTCGCCCGGGACTCACCAGCTTTGCATGTTCCTCGTTCGCCAACATCGGTGTCAACGCGTTCACGAGCAGATCGACCCTCTCTCCGGGCTGGTAGTCGTGGGGAGCAGCTCCCGGAAGGTAGAATCCAGCCACATTGTTCACGAGCAGCGCGCACCCAAGGGACAGGAAGCCGAGCGCGGACATGGAGGATGTTACAGTTTATCCCGTTCGTGTGAGTCGTCCGCGCTTCCGCTGGCGCCTCGTGTCTATGGATCACGTGCATTAGCTCTACGCGCGCTTGACGTCATCCGCCCACCCAGGCGAGGCGATGTTCCTCGCCACTTCGCATTTAGGGATGTCAATCCCAGCCTCTCGACCGACATCGGGGTCGACCTGGGTGGTGTTTTGTCTTGAGCAGTTCTCGACCTGTCGTTCTATTACATCGACAACAATCCAGCGCCTGCGCGGTGTGGTGCGATCACCCTCGAAAGAGATATCACGCGGTTAAACGTCTGGGGTTCACTTCCCACCCGCACTCACAGACGGAGGGATGATCCCCGTTTTTTTTTGAACAAGGCAACCATAACGTGGCTCAGCGTTCCTCTCTTTCTCCTCCCGCGGGCCTGTCAGATGGCGATGTCTCCAGCCTTGAGACTCAAGGCAAACCATTACTGTGGCTATTTTGTGGCCTACTAAACGGCTGCATAGCCTTATAAAAGGCCTTGCTGCCCGGAGCGCTCTTTACCCAATCACTCTCACCATGCCGTCCAGTCAGCTGCCGGTTGAGATTGTCGCCAGCGTTTGCGACCTAATCGCCACCCACCAGCTGCCGGGGTTCATGCTTGTCAACAAGGCTTTTCGTGACATCGCGGAAAAACGTCTCTACGTTGTCCTAGACATGGATCTCTTCGACCCTCAACGACGCGCACGAGCCACGAAATGCTTGTGTTCCATCACCCAGAATCGGTTTGCCGCCGGAGCAGTCAGGTGCATCACAGCGCGCGGGCTCGGTGTGGTAGACCACCCCTTACGGGACCTTTTTGTCAAGGCACTCGAATGCACCACCCACCTTTCAGTTCTAAATCTACTCCTGCTGATCACCCCCGACACCCCATTATTTCCGGAACCTTTACCCCCCGATTTCCTTCCACGACTTTCTGCCCTAAACGTGGACGACCAGGGGACCCTAGTTCAATTGGTTCCCGGTCGTCCTGTTGATACGGTCCGAGCCGAAGAGGTCATCAGCAGATCTTCTCTCGGCCGTGTCGTGACTGCGTTATCCCTGTCGTCTAGCCCAATAAACCACCTTCAAATCACGATAGACGCTGCAGGCCCACACGACATCCTCCCCTCGTTCCTCCAAATCGCTACTGGGGTACCATTCGGGAGCTTGATTACCCTCGGTCTACAGTTCGTACTGCCTTCATCCTCGTTCGCTTGGGAGGCTCTGCAGGTAATCACTTGTTTCAGCTTTACTCTACAATCAGTCTGACATACTTGTGCCCCAATACAGTCTCTTCTCGACTATATGGCATCCTCCCTCGCCCCACTCCACGCCTTGAGGGCCCTCAGCTTAGTTACCTTACCTGACCCGATGCTGCCATCTGATCAAATAGTTCCCTCGACCAGAGCTGTCGCGGAGATGATCTGGCGCAGGTTGCCCCATCTGGAGAGGATCGAAGTACGATGGCATGGGTGGCTCAGAGACCCTTTAACCCGCGAGTGGACTCCCGTTCCTCAGAACAAACTCTTGCGCAGAGACTGGATGTTCCGCGATCAGATGGCCAAGCTTGGGGCGAGTGCTTAGGTACGGAATTAGCCCGCAGCTTGTTCCGTGCGTCTGTAAGCTGATAAATCCACCAGGTGACCGGGTTAACACGTTGGATGAATCAGATCCACTCGCTCTCGCTTGCGGCGCCCGGCAGTCCCGAGGACGGGCACGATCCACCATGTGAACACATTGTCCAATGGATTCTCACGGGCTGAGGAACTTACGTCCTCCAACATGGTTGTTAATTCGGGGTGTGGTATAATCGTATCCCATTGTGTTTCTACCTGAGCGCTAAAACTAGATGTCTGTGTGGCCCCGCTTTTATGATAGCGACCCTTTCGCCAAGCAGATCTCCAGGTTTCAGGACATAAAATGGGTCTTTGACCACTGTGTTATTTAATTTCAAACCGTTGGATTTTACCAGATTTTTCGCTGCCGCTAAGAAAACAATCGTGAGAAAAGGCGCGTTACGTCGGACCAATGGCAGGATCTCACAAACGGAACCGAAAAAGGTAGTCAGTGCCCCCATCTTGATTAAGGGCACCGAAAACATTTCACTTTTTTCGACGTACATAAGCTTGGGATCGGATTCAAGCGCGGACAGAAGGTCTGGAACGTTAATGGACGGGTAGTCGCTGTCAAAAAGAACTTTCGCAGCGGTTTGCGCATGCCTTACAGCAGACGCTGAAATCGTGATTGGGTGAATGGAAAAACCTAGGCCAAGGGTGATTCGGGAACTAGCTTACGTCCATGGACCATCTCGGTTGTTTCCTCTGCTAGCACCTTCTGAGCGATCCGAAGATGGGGTGCAGTCTGAATGTCGCTCGTTCAATACCGTTTGTCATAAAATGGGTTGGAGGCCTTTCGGCACCTTATGGTGTTCCATGATTTCAGCTATATGTTCGAGTTCCAGCAGGGTGAACATCTTAAGCCACTGCTCGACTTGCTCGTCCGGGCATCTGATAAAGAACTGTTGGGGGTTAGATGGTGGAGCGGAGTGAGGTCCAACGTGAGACGAGTACTTGGTAGAAGTCTTGATAGCTGCTCAGGGATCTATCCAACCAGACTGCGGTTCCGGTACTCTTGGAGAGCTTGAGACCGGAAGAGTTGGTTAATAATGGGGTGGTAATCCCGTAGACCTTGTCTCGAGCCTCTGGTCCCTGCTCCGAATCGGCGATGCGATTTATCAGATCTACCCCTGCTAAGATGTTTCCCCATTGATCAGACCCGCCCACTTGGATAGTGCATTTAAACGATCGATGAAGCTCCTGGAAGTCGTACGCTTGCAGGAGTTGATAGGTAAACTCAGTAAAAGATATACCCTCTTTAGAGTCCAGGCGGGCCCTGACGCTACAAGTAACTGTAGCTGTAAACATGAAACGCACTGGCGTCAAATGAAATAGGGGAACGAACCTCTCGCGGCCCAACATCGTGTTAACCCTTGAGTGGTACCCCGCAACCCTTAAAAACTCCAGCAAGTTCATATCTCTATACCATTGGAAATTGTCCATTACTGCCGGGACGCTGGTTTTGACGTCAAAAGATTTTAGACGTGTTGTAGCGTACGTCAAAGAACCTTGGAAAAATTTGGCGACGGCAGACTTTAGTGTTGAGGCGTTATCCTTTACAGAGGAGGTAGAGAGCAAAGGGCGTTCGGATAGTCGCCCAGATGGGTCCCCAATCCGCGCGGTCGCTCCTCCAATCTAGGATGAATGGAGCACTCAGTAATTAAATCCCTTACGACATGAAAAAACGACGCGTACGAGTGGTATAATGTGATGCCCTTGCAAATGGAAATGCAGAAGAACCATCATGGGAATGAGGTGTCCGACATGGAGTGCGTTGCCGGTAGGATCAACCCCGCTGTATATTATTTGAGGCGAGCACAGGTGCCGGCGAAGCGCCTCGGGACTTTAAGAGAGGTTTTAGGATCAGCAGACAGGATGCGAGTGTCGGTTACTCACCGAGTAACCTGGTCAATGAGTCCTCTGTTCACGAGCTCATCGAGCAGTTCGGACTTTGTATGAAGCAGCCGCCTCATGTGACCGGTGACCACCCCACTGACATGAAAGACACGGCGCGAGGTGGGTCTCAACAGATGTACCCTCATAGTGCCGACCCTGGCTGGGGGGTATCTGTGGGCCGGAAGAATAGGTGTGCAACTGCCAGATTCGACGGAAGAACGGAAGGAACAAGAGGCTGGCACGCGTCGAGCCGATCGAAAAGAAAGGTGCCGCCGCTGATCTCAATTTCCCACATCTTCAACACCTTCCTTTTTCGACTTTTACCTCATCCTTGTCGCCGCTCTGTTCGTTGGAGTTTAAAGGATGCAGTTCGAGGTGCTCGCGACATGTAATACGACCCGAGCGCGCGTCTCCAGGATGAAACTTGCACGTAGGTCTTATAATAGCTGCATTGTGTTCGTCACCGAGGCGTATCAAATGTCGCAGATGGAGTTACCCTGTTGCCTACTTTCATGCCAGTAGCTACGCAGGCGGCTATCAAGGGTCTCACTGCGCAGCAGATGGAGTCACTTGGAGTCACCCTCATCCTAAACAACACCTATCACCTCAATCTCCGCCCCGGGATCAAGATCCTCGATGAGGTCGGCGGGGCGCACAAATTCCAGGGGTGGAACAGGAATCTGCTAACAGTAATTCCTACCTCGTTTTTTCAAAGGGCTAGACTCAGTTTTGCAGGACAGCGGAGGCTTTCAACTCGTTTCTTTGAACAAATTCACGACGATCACCGAGGAAGGTGCACTCTTCCAGGATCCATTCACAGGTGAACCTACCATGCTGACAGTACGTCTCAACCTAAATGGGATTACCTCCCCTTACGAGACCCCCTGCCCAGCCAGAGGAAAGTATGTCGATCCAACACGCCATAGGCGGCGACATCATGATGCAATTGGATGACGTGGTTTCAAGTCTCACCACTGGTCCGCGGGTCGGCGAGGCCATGCAACGTAGCGTCCGTTGGCTCGACCGATGCATTGAATACCACCAGAAATCTGGAAGAGACAGATTCCAGAACCTCTTTGCGATCGTCCAGGGCGGACTAGACCCCGAACTGCGGAAGCAATGTCTCGAACAGATGGTACAACGTAAAGACAGAGTCGCGGGGTTTGCCATCGGCGGCTTGAGTGGTGGGGAAGCAAAAGGTCAGGGCTTCTACACCTGCACCTTTCCGCATGCACGTCTGACTCGCCCTCAGATGTCTTTTGGAGAATGTAGGCAGCATTGTTTAGTTCGGCGAGACCCGAGCTGACGGCAATGCTACCGTGCAGCATGAAGCAATGCGCGGATGCTTTGCCCACAGATCGTGATTTAATTTTTCCCTTCGATGTAACTCGTCTGTTTTAATCAAAGGCGCTCCAGGTCCCAGATATGCGATGGGCATCGGTTTCGCAGAGGGTGTGTTCTGAACCAGACGAATCCCAACTCTGCACTCCTGATCCGTCGTTGCGCAGACCTGTTGGTCTGTGTGGCTTTAGGAATCGACATGGTACATGACTTTAGCACATTTCCCCTGCAAAGAAGATGCTGAAAACCCCATCTTCAGGCCGACTGCGTCTTTCCCACCCGCACGGCACGCTTTGGGGTCGCCCTAACATTCGCCGGACCACTCAACCTCAGTGAGTTCTAACTCACTGTCTGTCCGGCGTGTTTGACATCCGGCTAATCTATTTGCTTCCGTACGCGCCCATCGGGGAAAGAACTAAAGAAACATTCTCATGATCTGCAACCAATCGAAGAAGGATGTCCATGTCCTACTTGCTCCAGTGGGACATCTCGAGCGCTGCTCCACCACACCATTACGATCGAGACCGCGGCAGCCCACGGTGCGCAAGCGCTTCCTTAAACTATTTTACCGGCAGGTCGCTCATTCTACGTAACGTCCACTAACGTATACGTAGTCGTGACCATGCACAATATTGCCTTTCAAGCTCGGCTGATGGGAGGTGCAAGGGACGCAATACTGAGGGGAACGTTCCCCGGGTACCTCAAAAAATTCTTTGCGAGTTATTTTGGCGACAGTGGATATCCGCAGTGGTGCTGTGACGCTCTTAAAACTGTCGGGGTGGATCTTCTAGAAGGGAAGGAGAATCCGAGGGTGGTTCGGGGTGATGGAACTCGATGGGAATATACAATGGATCCGTGAACGTGCCGGCAAATGAGGTACAAAAAATAGTCACAACCGCCCTAATGACGCCCTTTGCCTTTACCTTTACGGCTTGGCCGGGCGTTCTTGGCCTTCCGGTGCTCAGCCGCCTTCCTCGCCTTTCTGATCTGGTCCACAGTTTTGAGTTCCGTCCTGACCCTTCCGACCGTCCCCGCGCCAAACCTCTTCCTAAGTACAGCTTTCTTACCCCCCTTCCTCGACTGTTGCGGTGGATCATCGTCCATACCGCTCGCCTCACCCTCCTTCTTTCGTTGCCTTAACTTCCTCTCATAGTTCACGTGCGTCTTATCCAGCTGTTTCGGCTCGGAAACCTTCTTATGCAGATACCTTTTCCCAATTTGCCCTGTTCGACTGCTCTCTATCTCCCCGACCCTCGGGATGCTCTTCTTATTCTTCGACACCCACTCCTCAAATCGTCCGCTGCGATACGTAGCCGGGAGCTTGACGCCGCTCTCGGTCTTGACAAGCTTGACATTGTCGGCTCCAACCCCATCCCCTTGAACGTATTTTTTCTTCTTCTTGTTCCAAGTGATCTGTTTTCGTCTCCTCTGATCGAAGAGTGCTTCGTCGCCTGCGAGGTCAAACGTAGCGTTCCGTGCTTGTTCGACGAACGAAGCACCGTCTTTGAGAGAGTACCTGAACAGGCCTGGGAGTCAAATACGGGAACGGTGGGCATATGTGATATCAAATCACCCTTTCTCTGTGTCGGCATCCTTTTGCACGTAAGACATGTAGTACTCCGAGTCTCTGTAGTCCCTATTACCTTTCTTGTCTCTCCTCAAGGATGGGCCATCGAAAACCTCCTGTATTTCCTTGGGTTAGGAAGAGAAATGAACGAAAAACTGGTCACAACGCACAGCGATGTCATCTTCGTCGGCCATCGCAACCACCCGACTCGTAGGTTCCTCCTCGCCCTCTTCCTCAGGCTCCACCTTCGAGGCGGACGCAAGCACCGCGCGATTCACGGCCTTCTTCAAAGCCTTTCTCCGTTCCTTCATCAACGTAGCTGTAGTCTCGGTCCCCTTTCCCTTGTGAGCTTTATGGGCGACCTCGAAGACCGTTTCCGTGGGGGTAAACGAATTGATGACCTTAAGCAACGCAGCACGCTTCTCTTCCTCGGCTTTATCCTCCGCGGCCTTGGCCTGCGAAATGTCCTTTGTAGACTTGTGAAAGATGACGGGGTGGATTGGTGTCGATGTGCTGACCAGTCCATGAGATGTGGGATCCTTGGACATCTCCTTGGCGCGTTTGTAACTCGCCTGACTAGCCTTCCCCTTACTTCTTTCGTACATTCCATGTCCCTTCCGCATAACCTCTCGGAGAGACTGAAGAGAGGTGTTTTTGGCGTCCAGGCTCTTTAGAGACTCGAGTTCTTGGTCAATCGCGTCCCGAGGGAAAGGTCCGAGGATCAAGGAATCGCTCCATGCTCTCGGATCTTCAAGAGAAGCACGGTGCTTGAGAGGTCGGCCAAGGAAAAGCTGAAGGTCGAGAAGATATGGAAGTTCCTGTGTAGTGATGAACGACCACGCCCAACCCGTCCTCCCCGCCCTCGCCGTCCTGCCAACTCGGTGAACGAACACCCTTGCACCGGTGGGAAAATCGTAGTTTACGACGTTTTCTAAGACCGGGATATCGATACCACGGGCGGCAACGTCCGTCACGACCAAGATGTTGGTTATCCCTCGCCTGAACCTGTCCATTTGGATCGAACGAGCAGTTTGGTCGAGGGTACCATAGATCTGGGAGACAGAATAGCCGGCAGTAGTGAGAAGGACGGTGAGATATTCGACGTGATGTTTTGTAGCGACGAAGATGAGGGTTTGGTGGGGTGCAGCGTAATGACTAACAGCCTTTTTCTTTCCCTTGCCCTCAGGCGCTTCTTCCGGTTGGTTGAATCCCATAGGAACGCCTATTACGTCTCGAAGTAGAACGAGAAGACACGGGTCCTTCTCGGCTTGCTTGACGGAAAAGAAAGACATCTTGAGGTCAGTACTGATCTTCCCCTCCGCGTCGAGGCGGACAAGTTTGGGGGTCTGGAGCCCGGCTTTGGCAAATTCTACAAGAGACTTTGGGAGGGTGGCGGAAAATAGGAGAGTTTGTCTGGTAGGGGGAAGACGATGGATGATCTCCGTCAGCGCCGTCTCGAAACCCATCTCGAAAAGACGATCGGCCTCGTCGAAAACGACATATTGGACAGACTTAAGGTCCAAGTTCATCTCGACGATGAGATGCAACAGCCGCCCAGGTGTCGCAATTATGCTGTAGAGAAATCCAGTAACCGGGGCGAATTTACAGCGGGGACACTTACACGTCTGGGTTGTTCGACATCGTCTCGAACTGCTCGTCCATCCCTTCACCACCAACGACCAATCCCCATCGTAGGTCCTGACCCCTCGAGCTCTCCGCCTCGGTCTTGTTATCTCCTGCATGATTTCCCTCTCCAGAGTGCCATTTCCTAACAAGCTCCTTCCCGACTTTTAAAACTTGCAGAGCTAATTCCCTGGTCGGCAGCAAGATCAGGGCACGCGCACCGAAGGTAGTAGAGTGTCTTCCCCCCAAACGCTGAGCAAGGGGTATCATATATGCGAGGGATTTCCCGGAGCCCGTGCGAGCCATTCCGACAAGATCCTGGGGAGGGTCTGCGAGGAGCAGAGGAATTGAGAGTCGTTGGATGGGTGTTGGTACTCTGAATCCTTGAAGTGTGAGGGAGCGCAAGAGCGAGGGGTGTAGGCCTAGGCGAAATATTTTAGCCTAGAAACAAGACGCATAAAGATGATGGTGCTCACCCATGCTTTGAAAGCTTCCTCCACCTACTTCGCCCTTTGTAATCTTGGTCTTCCCTTTGACCTTTTTAACGACCTGCGTGCCCTCCTTTACGTCGCGTTTCATTGTAGCCTGGCGAATGATCTCCTCCAAGTCTTCATCATCGTCTTCGCCCTCGCTCCACCTCAGAACTTCTTCGGACCCAGAAATTCGACGTTTCTTCCGGCCAGTCAAAGCAGCAGAGATATCCAATTCATCATTGTCCGCAGAGGGAACTTCGGAGAACGAGTCCTCTTCTTCGTCTGTCGGATCCGGTCGAGGACGTTTTGGCATCCAGACGGAATATTTTGAGGGGAAGGAAATCGAGGTGATTTTTTGCAAGATCGGCGTTCCCACGTCTGCTGACTTCCGTCGAGTCGAGTCGATCGGCTACCAGGCCCTGGCAACAACCGACTCGATGTACTGGTGAGGAATCTTCTCGATAACCCAGCATGTTGAAGCTCACCGGGAACACAATCAAGGTGAACTAACGTGCTCTTACTGTAGTCTGTTCACAACCATACCCATCAACTTCAAACCAAACTGCCCTGCGACCAGTCTGCGTCGTGTTCCTCCTTATTGTTGCCATGGCTATCGAGTTTCCCCAAGAAATCATAGACAAGATCGTCGATCACCTCGCTGAAGATAAAACGACGAACGTTGCATCTCTCCAAGGTTGCTCCCTGGTATCGACCCAATGGTTGTATCGCAGCCAGAAACACCTCTTTCAGAAGATGCGGTTCACAGACGCCACTTTTTCGAAGTGGTGCAAAGAGATTCGACCTGGAGATGATGGACCGTCCCCCCATGTCGCCATCCTTCACTATCATGCCAACTTCACCGAAGCAAAACAACTCGCCAAATATCATCTCCACTTCTCTTCCTTCACCAACCTCCAGAAGCTTCACCTCCGTGCAACTCCAATCCACGGCTTCGCCGAAGAGGAACTTTCAATGTGTTTCAAACAGATAGGGTCCAGCGTTCGTTCGGTTTCCCTCCGAGCTTGCAAGATGACCATCAACGACCTCGTGTTGTTCCTTCGTCACTTCGTCGGGCTCGAACGGTTATCCATCATTGATCCCATCGTCTACAATACCATTCTCGAGGATTCCGTGGAGTTTCCCGTTTTTGGTGGGGTCCTGGAACTGCGCTACATGTTTGTCGGCAGAGATGTTTGGGATTTCATTCACCAATTATCTCTGCTACCACTTGCGTTCCATACTGTGGTTTTGGAGGGGATCCATATCAGCTTGCTGTCACCGGTCAACGAGTTGTTGGCCGCCTGTCGTGAGACCCTCACAAAGATCACCATTCGTGACCGTGCGTAGACTCTCTTAGGCATTGCCGAAAGGATCCTGACTTGCCGTTTCTTGTCGCAACGCTTCAGATTTCGTCAGAAATATCAACCTCTCCCATTGCAATGTTCTTCGAGAGATGGACTTCAACACAGAGATCATCAACCACCTACCGACCATCATCCGAACAGTGACCTCTCCCCAACTGAGGGAAATCAGGTTCATCCTCTCTGACCCATCACTCGAGAAGCATTGCGAATGCCTAGATGAATGGGAGTTAATTGACACGGAGATATGCGCTCTCGTCGATCGGATCCGACCGGTAGGTCGGGAGGACTGGAAGCTGTCGCTGAAGTTTGTTATCGCTTGTGCTATTGACGACGGCGCGGTTGGGAAGACTGCAGGGCGGTTACTCCCAGCCTCCGGTCATCACAAATACATCTCCATCTCCATCGACTTCACGGGGTTATCCTAGGCGGGATTGAAACATAGTATAACGTGGATAAGGGTTCAATGTACCAAAGGTTTTGCATAAACTGCGAGGATTTGTCACTCCCAAAGTGGTTTGAAAGGGAAATGGGGGATAACCGAAAGTCAGGTGAGTAGTAGAGGGAAAAGACCGGACCAGATAGTACCAGCGACGACACCGCGAGGATTAATCATCGCTGAGGTGACAATGCTGGGGAAGGCACATGCGCAGGCTGGACACCGGAGAGACCCCCACCCTGAATCTCCCGCGAATCTCAAGCGCCAATATTTACATCAACCGCGGCATCGAGTCGCCGCCAAGGTACACGTGACTGCGTCCACCCACCTTCCCCGGGACCGCCATCATTGCTTGCGAAGGACTGCTAACTTCCGAGCGTGAGCGTGTTCACTGATGTCGTGGGCGTGGGGTTGACCCGGAGCCAAAAACATCCCATCTCGAAGATAGGCGTCGATTTTGATGGATTCCAATGCTGGCACGCAACACCATGACCGGGAGAAACTGGGCCTTCTCGCCACGTTATCTGTTTCCATTATGAACCTGCCGACTTCTCGGGGCATCCGGACACGTTCATCAATGATGACGAGTACCTAACCTATTTCACTAACCTGCGGATACTCAAGCTGTCTGGTGTTTGGTTACGCCAGACTGAACGCGTCTCCGGTTTCTCCCAATTTCTGTCTGTCGTTCGTTGCCTGGAATTTTATCACCGTCGGATGGGATGAACGATTTCGTCGCCCCCCTTTTCCCTTTCACCGCCCTCGAATGTCTCGAGCTCTGTAAAATTCGCTCCTGGGGCTACGAAAACCCGAAGAACGGGCAAGATTTCCCACATTGAAGGGCGAATTGGACCTCGATCTCGACCAGCTCCCGGATGCCAGCAGCGCCCCAGTATTTCTACGTGAGTTGCTCCCCCTGCCGTTGACTCTTTGTCATGTCAGCTCCTGGAATAACAGAAGCCTGGCGGGGGAGACCAACCAGCTGCTGTCTGCCTGCCGAGGGACACTAGGTGAGATAAGAATTATGGGTGCTTTCATCGTTTCAAGTACATGATCCACGTTTCCTTAGCACGACCGAATTCTAGGCCACGAGAGTTTCGTTGACCTAACAAATTCGATGCGCTCAGGGGATTACAACTTGGCGCAACCACTGTCCGCTATATTCCTCCCATTCTTCGGACGACTGCCTCTGGCAAACTCACGACCATCCTCCTTACACTTTCGTACTGGGCATTCGGAGGTATCTGGTGGGGTGGACAACATTTGACTCGGAGCTTATCGCTCTTGCTGAACGCATTCAATCGGCACACGGATCCTCGGGTAATAGGGACGGCTAGTGTTTATTTGTCGAGTTCTATGTGGGTTCATGCCAATCTAGACGGGTCCGCGATTTTCGGAGATGCACAGAACGCCTTCTCCCAGAGTTCAAAATTTCACGCTCCGTAGCCGCCGCGATCCCGGTGCGAAAGGAGTTAGTATGCAACCATTACAGAAAACAAGGAATTGTTGAATGAATCCCGCGCCCCCAATCCTTGAAGCTTGAGGCCTTGAGGCTTGACGGAAGGCGACTGGTGACCCATCCTTGGATGATGGGGAGGCGAAGTAACCGATGTTCTTCGGTTCCTCACGTTCATGAACTTTATCCTGCAACTGCTTCCAGAAGTCACTCCAATTCAGACACTCCTTGTCAGCTGGACACGACGTTCTTCTGTAGACTACGACTCGTTTGTTTGATATTAGTGATCTTCGGTGGGAGACGTCCGTTCGTTATTCATGCCACTCCACCCCCACACTGGTTCCACTCGGAGCGCACCTTTATAGGGACCACCATTGAAAGTGTCATGGCGAGCGAGCGCGTCGCTGCGTTGTGACGAAATCACTGCGTGGAGAATGTGTAGCCCCTTCGCTCTATCGGTCCTTTGTCTTCGTCCGCACTCTTCACGCTCAGTGGTAACAATCATACTTACAATCTTGATCTACCTCTGGTAGTATATAGTCCCGGGTCTATGTTACTTCCTATCCTTACACGAAGATGAGGGGTCGAACCTTCTTGCTTACTCGAATCTCCTCTCCGAACCACCTTTGTCGACAAAGCCACCGGCCAGGCCGCCTACAAGGTAGAAACACCTCGGAAACTCAAAGAGCGTGACCAGGGTCAGGAAGTCGGATCCTCCAACTCAGTCTTCCCATTGGGGCGATGACGATAACGATGACGTTGACAGTGACGTCACGGGGAAGAAGAGTGGGTTTGCGGGGGGGAATAGTCTGATCGCAGTCAGACCCAACGAATCCTCAGTGTAAGAAACAAGACTGAGGAGCGAACAAGCGAAGAAAAAATGAAATATATACTCGCGTTCACAAACAGCAGCAAACTTCGGAGATCGATGAAATGCACGATAAGATTGTCCGTTTTCAATAGGAAGAGCCGCAGGCGGACGTTCCGGGGACGAGCGACAAAATAGCGAGGATCTACTGGAAGCGAACCTCGCCGGAAAGGATCATTTTTCAGGGGAGGATAACCACCCGGGACGAGTTCTTGCCCACTGTTGGGGAGTTGAAAGGGTGGGCTCGTCACACTGAGTTTGTTGTTATTGGGAACTCCTCCTAAGGTGCAAGTGGCGGGAATGCACATGTTGGTCAAGATCGTCTTGAGTTTCGTGTTTGTTGAGGAAAGGCTAACTATTCTCCAGGAAACGGTAGATTTTTTCACTCCTTCCAGCGGCAACTGACAGTAATTACCGGTTTACTATCACGCAATGTACAGACCGTTGAAAGTACGCCACTGTCAAAGAGGCCGTATGCAAAGCATTGATGTGACTCCTTTTTGTGATATCTTCCCTGCGTCGGCACAATCTCATCCGTTGTGAAGTAGTACTGGGTGACTGCCCATGACACCAGATGACGTCGTATCCGGCGTAGGAGGGTGCCACACCCACTAACCGAGGTTTACTGCTCAATACCTGCAAACTTCCATATCGCGCATACTAATGAAGCTGAGGAGTCGGGCGTCGGAATGGCACCAGCACACGATAAGCTTAGAGTAGACGGGGTTGGAGTCCTTCCTGTACCCTGGGAGGTTGTCTGTGTTTCGAGAAAATTGACCGTAGTGCCGCGCAGTTTGGAGACAATGTTCGTGTCGTGACACAACGGTCGGGGTCCTCCCTGCTCCCTCGAAGTCGACTTACATCACGAGTTCAGTCGAAAAGTGGCTGAATTAAACTAAAAAATCCGGTCAGTGTGGAACGGTGCGTCCATATGAAAGGGGAATAAATAGTCTTGGTTCCAGTAAATTTGGGTGAGTGGGTTTTAGTCGCACGGTGATAGTCACCCGCTGGTCTGATTTTCTCGAGAGAGTAACCCAAGGAGGGCGGCGCCAAGACAATGGCCATTGACGCCGACGCGTCCCTCCCGAATCGGATGTCCGTCCACCTATTCGCAGCCCTTCAAGAGCCTAAGGAAGACGGAAGGGGTTTGAGAGAGTTGCAAACACCCTATTTCACGCGTTTGAGAAAACGAGCGGGGCTCGGCATCTTATCTGAAGACGCCTCGTTAGCGTTTCACAAGTTTTGGTTCTTTCGGCGTGTCCTGGACCCTGTAGAGGAATTCCTGACTGCGATGTACGCGCCATGCAGACTCTAGCACTCGTAAAGAGCGAAAGCATGGAGACCCATGAGGCACACTCAGCTCGCGAGGTTTAAACCGACATTCGTCGGAGTTTTGAGCCGGTCCGCATGCGAACGGCAAACGCCGTACGCGTTTCCTCTAACACTTCGTACCGTTCTCTCCGGGGCGAGCGGTAAATGGGTGCGAAGCGCAATGCTGGGACTTAGTAAACAGGATACCCTCAAGATAAGCCGAGGTAACTGCTCAGACGATTTTCGTAATTCCATGTCCTGCTAAGTCCCATCAATATGGTGAGTTTGTAGCAACCCATCTACCACGAACTGTGTCTTTAACGAGAGTACCAGCACCTTCGGGTCTTCAAATAGCCTAACAAGGGACCGAGGATAAACGCCCAGGTATTTTGCTGGCCTATGCAGGCTAAGCCAGGTTTCCATTCAGGGCGCCACGCTTTCGCTCAACCTCTGTCCAAGAAAGTAACTTGTGCTCGATGGTCGGCGCCATTTGGGAATCGTGGGCGTCCGCGATATTTAGAACGTGCGTTACGCGGATTTTAGGCACACCGGGATGGTCCACCCGTTTTGGGTACCTTTTCCTGAACGAACGCCGAACGCTGAACTGCCGTAGTTTTTGTTTTGGCAGCCGAGCACACAAAGTCGCTCAGATCTCGTTCCCCTCCTCTCAGAGAAGGCCACACCTAAAACCGCCCGCAGCGGCCTTGCCCACGTAATTCGCTAGGGGCCACCCTACCACAGCACCGACACTGTACGAACAGACGCAGCTCGAACAAGTTAAGGTGAGCGGTTCACAAAAGTCTCACAACACACGTCCTGCAAAACTGCATGATGCGATCAATGTTTTCCTCGTGTCCAGACCCCGTAGGACGCATATAAATGGAGGTCGGGAGGTATCCGAGAATATCCCAATCAAAGAGATGCTTCACTCTGCCAGCCTCTCTGCTCTCCCTTTTCTGCTGGGACTATTTACAACCCGTGTGGTCGCCGCGCCCGCATTCACGTTCACACCTAGAAACGATGCATCTGTGGGTTTACTCATCGTACCGATATCTCGTCAGTTTTCCTGAAGGCCCATCAAGGTTTCTTGGGGTAGCTGTGACAGTTTCGGAGTTAATTCCACGGATCCAAACTTGCAGTGCGGTTACCTCGAGGTCCCGATGGACTACCATGACAGCTCTGCTGGAATGGCACGCCTTGCAGTGTCCAAGTATGCCGCAACCGCTTCCCAGAAGCGAGGTACCATCTTCCTGAATCCAGGTGATTTACCCCATACATGCCTTGTAGTCTCCTTACCGATACCCTGTTTCTATAGGTGGACCCGGAGGTTCAGGATTCATGGCCATCATAGGATATGGCCAGG
The DNA here is from genome assembly GCA_003316405.1 of Thelephora aurantiotincta. NCBI lineage: Eukaryota > Fungi > Basidiomycota > Agaricomycetes > Thelephorales > Thelephoraceae > Thelephora > Thelephora aurantiotincta. Next base: position 23,038 of record QFEV01000688.1, read on the forward strand.
GTTGGAGCCAAGGCTTGTTAGGTACCTATGATATAGTCTCCTGGGATCCTCGCGGAGTAGGGCAAACATTGTACGCCCGCGTTGTAGGTTTCTATGCGATTCACTGATCCCGTAATATCATCACCAGCCCCGGAGAGGTATATTGTTTCGATTCGCAAGAGGAAGATACGGCGTACTGGCAGTACACAGCGGTTCGATACATCAACGAAACCATCGCTGGAAAGTTCAACGAGCGAGATTCGAACGAACTCTACTCCCACGTCAATTCGACCGAACAGAAGTTCAAGGATTTCACCGCACGTTGCCGGAGCGGTTCCGTTGGACCGTATCTCAAGTATATCGGAACGACTTCAACCATCCGGGACCTTGTCTCGTTGGGAGATGCGATTGTAGGAAAGGATCAACCGATTAATTACTGGGGGATTTCTTATGGTACAGTGATAGGGTTCAATTTCCTCAGCAGTAAGTTCCTTCGGCCTCTTGATCAAATCCTTCGGCTGAAGCTTGATTCCAGTGTTCCCTGAGGTATACTCTTCCGTGTTTGAACACCAATCACTGTGCTAAGTATCCGCAGCGCGCTGGACATGTTATCTTGGACGGCGTAGTGGATTCCACTGTCTGGATGTCATCTCATGTAACTCTCGTCATCTCTCGTAAAAAAAGTGTTTTGACGTATCGCATCAGATATTGCAATACTCCCTCGCGGATGTAGAGAAGACGTACTCTGGTCTCACGGATGGTTGTGCGGCAGCAGGAAAGGCGGGTTGTAAACTTCTCGAGTTTACTGGAGAAAACGTCACCGGGGAGGACGTGAAGGCTTTCCTAAACTACGTTCACGATGTGCTCAGCCTTCCCTACAGACTGGGTGACCTTGCTGACGCTATTTCCGTTTTAGCTGATTCTTGAACTCTACCGCGGCGGATTCGAAGTTTACACTTCTCCGGGCTTCCTCAGGGGTACGGTTTCCTGCCCTCCCCTTGTTGGGGCTTAGTCGTTGATCCCCTTCCCCTCCTCTGCAACAGGTTGGCTTCTCGACCTCTTGTATTCCCCAACCCTTTGGAGCCAGCGCGTGAACACGGAGGTCTACGAAGCAGTAGCGTTCACTTTGCAATCTGCGAAAGCTCATAACGTCACCATCGACGGGGGTTCCAAATACGCCGTGCCTTCCGGGAACCTGACCGGAGGCAGACAGTCCTCCCTAACCCCGATCGGTGGTTTCGATTCCACCACGAATTTGACCTCGTACTCAAATGCGGCGATCTCCGGATCGGACAACTTTAACGATGATAAGACGACGATCAAGGATGTGTTTGATATTATTGTGAACAACACTCGAGAGATCACTCCTACGTGTGCGCTTCCCAATTGTTCGCCTACATGTATTTCCTACGCTGACCCGTTCCAAATCAAGTCGGAACCGTCTGGGGTCTCGGGTAGGCCCATTAGGAGGTGCTTTATGAAGAAGCATTCTGATGGCGGGTCTCTAGTTACAATTCGTATGGGTGGCCCGTCCGTTCGGTTGAGCGGCTTCCCCCCTACAGTCCCAAGAAGCTCAAGATTCCAGTTCTCGTCATCGGAAACTCCGTTTGTGCATTTCACTTTTTCATAGAGTATTTAATAGCCCAACCGCGCTTCCCAGGCCGACCCAATGGCCCCCCTCGCAACCGCAAAAAAGACCGTAGATTTGCTCGGGGACAACGCTTTCCTGCTCGAGCAGCTCGGGTTCGGTCATACGTCCCTTGCTCAGTCCTCTTCGTGCACTCAGGCTCTTATTAACAACTACCTTGTAAACACCACGGTTAGTATCTCTTTTCCCGACGTTCGTCTGCTGCGCATTCACATGATTTTTTGTTTTTCAGCTGCCACAGGGACGCGGTGCTCAATGCGCGGTAGACGATACTGATCTCTTCCCTCCCTTGAACGGAACCACGACCGTTACGAAAAGGTCGAATTTCGTGCGTGGGTGGCGGTGAATGTATCGGACTAGTTTCCTTTCTTCTTTGTTCCCCTGCGACGGACTCGAACTCCCTTACCCGGCTACTCTCTGTTTTGGTTCTCTGGCCTTTGGGCCTTCAGACATTTATCGTTCAACTTACGTGCAATCACGGACTTTTACGCCCCGACCCATGTATTAACCCATATAACCCCACCAGCTTTGATACTCTATGGCGTAGGCGTCCTTTAACACGAGAAAGACGACGATCTGAATGACATTCGTGTATCGTTCCGACCCCGCGAAGATTTGCATGGCAAAACGCGCCCAGGTCTGGCGTCTGCGAGTGTCCTCTGGGTTCCTTCAACCGCTCCCGCACAGATAATAGTGTCACGCTCTCCTTTCTAATGCGTTTAAATGCAATTTAGAGACCGTTGTATAAGGGCTGCTGTCTTTTTGGAACCACAGAACACGAGGATTTTGTCCCCCACTCGAGTGTCTTCACCCTCCGCATTACCATCCGCCAGACGCTCAACTGTTGCGCGTTCAGTTCGCCTTCCTACATTGACAGAAGGCTTTCGCAGCTCCGTGAAGGCTAGTAAGTCTTCTCATTCGGATTTCACAACTTGCCCGGCACAGTTCCAGTTAGCCTAGTAACCCCTACTAGTAGTCGCGTGTCCTGAGTCGTTCTCTGTGAACTTGACAAAGTCTGAGTATCCGTGCATACTCAGTTGCCTACCATTCATCACGTCTAGCTGACAACGTCTTTATCCTTGGTGGCACTGTTTGTCCAATGGACTGCAATAATTGCCGCCCGTTCCGTCTATATCAGGGTTCGGCTCCTTCCTTGCGGCCTGCTGGATACAACGTTTTCTCGTTCCACATCGATTCTGAACCATGGACATCGCCACCAAAAACCAAAACCGTCGGGAGAACGTCATCTCGTTGAATATGGCCATCACGGCCCTGGATGTTGCGGAAAAGGCCTCGAACATAACACCAGCTACAGTTGCTTTCAACATTGCCAAAGAGATCCTGGCCGTGATCAAAGTGGGTTCCCCTCTCCTGTACCAGCGGATCGCAGGTTAACACACAGACAGGATTCAATGATGAATGAAGGAGACTATGTTGAACTTGGACTGGCCTGCGCCGACGTCTGCACCGCCCTGAGCCGGGGGTTGGATGGGAAACGATTGAGTGAACTAAGCACTCCTGTGTGCGAGGCAATCACCCGGTTGACTACGTGAGTCAAGCCAGCGGTGATCGGTTTGGATCCTCCGCTGACGATGCTATCAATCGAATTGCAGGACCGTCACAGAGATCCAAAAAAAGATCGTCAAGGAGAAACGAAACCTCGCGTCTCGGCTTTTCCGTGCAAAGAACAGCAAGAAGACGATTGTCACCTGGAAGCAGGAGCTGGAGAGAATAGTTCTCGTCTTTAATGTGTGTTCTGTCGTCTCTATGTGACCAGCGCTGACTTACACTCGCAGACTGAACTCGCATTAAACACCCGTGTAGCTGTCGCAGATGTTCGAGATGACGTTGCAGACACCCGGGTCATGGTTCGTAAGATCCTAGAGAACCAGGAAGGAACTGACGGCCAACAGCGGACGGTGAGCACCACCCATGCTTTATCTACCGCCGACTAAACACTCACCGTCATTTAGACTCGAAGCAGGTCAGCAATGTCAACTAAAAATGGACCGGTGAATTCACATTTGCATATAGCATATCTGGCGAATCTCCACCTCACGCATCAAGGATCTTTGGACGCGACGATTTGATCGAACAGGTCGTCGGTTTAGCAGAACGTCTCACTTCAGTCGCTCTCATCGGTACCGGCGGGATTGGCAAGACCTCCATCGCCCTCACCGCCCTCCATGATGATCGCGTGAAACAACGGTTTGGCGACAACCGTCGGTTCCTCCGTTGCGACAAGTTCCCCGCTTCGCGTGTTCACCTCCTCAGCCGGCTCTCCAAAATCGTCGGTGCAGGTGTCGAAAACCCCGAGGACCTGACCCCTCTGCGACCATTCCTTTCTTCCGCGGAGATGCTCATAGTTCTCGACAACGCGGAATCAATTCTCGATCCTCAGGGAACAGACGCTGGAGATATCTATGCGATGGTGGAGGAGCTCGCCCAGTTCAACAACATTTTCCTTCTTATCACCTCTCGTATCTCCACGGTCCCCGCTAGCTGCAAGGTTCTCGATATTCCCACGTTGTCGGTGGAGGCTGCACGCGACACGTTCTATGGCGTTTACGAGCACGGCAACCGGTCTGATCGTATCGACGACATCCTGAAACGATTGGACTTCCATCCATTGTCGATCACTCTGCTTGCTACTGTCGCGCGTCACAATAGGTGGGATATTGGACGGCTGAGTAGGGAGTGGGAGGAACGACGGACGGCGGTGCTGCAGACGGCTTACAACAGGAGCCTCGGTGTGACGATAGAGCTGTCGCTCGCATCCCCGATGTTCCTAGATCTTGGTCCGCACGCCCGAGAAGTCCTCGCGACCATTGCCTTCTTCCCCCAGGGCATCGACGAGAGCAACCTCGAGTGGTTGTTTCCGGATATATCCAACAGGACGGAGCTCTTCGACACATTCTGTATCCTGTCCCTGACATATCGAAGCAATGGCTTCGTCACGATGCTGGCGCCGCTCCGAGATTACCTTTGCCCCAACGATCCAAAATCGTCTCCGCTCCTGTGCGCAACCAAGGAACGATACTTCCGCCGGTTGTTGGTTTATGTTAATCCTAACAAACCCAGCTACGAAGAAACAAAATGGATCATTTCGGAGGACGTGAACGTCGAACACCTCCTCGATGTCTTCACAACGGTCGACGCAAACTTGGACGATGCGTGGGAGGCTTGCGACCATCTCATGGACCACCTCTATTGGCACAAACCACGGCTTACCGTGCTGGGTCCGAAGATTTTGAAGCTCCCAGACAGTCACCCCTTCAAGCCAAGGTGCCTGATCATGCTCTCGCAGCTATTTCATTCACTTGGGAACAAAGGGGAGTGTAAAAAACTCCTTATTGACGCCTCGACTCTCTGGAGAGAGCGGAGGAATGACGAACAGGTCGCTTACACATTATGGCGCCTATCCGATGTCAACCGACTACTCGATCTCTCTGAAGAAGGGATACGGCAGGCCGAGGAAGCGCTGGAAATATATGAACGGCTCGGCGACACATGGGGACAAGCACAGTGTTTGAGGGATCTCGCTTATTTGCTTCACAAGGACGAGCAATTAGACGCCGCAGAAGAAGCCGCATCCCGCGCAATCAATCTCTTCCAAAACCGAGGGGAAAAATCTCAGCTCTGTGCGTGCCACCGTGCCCTCGGCAATATATATCGTTCCAAGGGCGACAAAGGGAAGGCTATTGGTCATTACGAGGCAGCCCTCGAGATCGCTTCCTCTCTCAACTTTGACAATAGCCTGTTCTGGATTCATTACGCCCTGGCTGACCTGTTTATCGAAGAACGCAACTTCGATCGCGCGCACACCAGCACCAAGCATGCAAGGTCACACGTCGCCAACAACGCATACCTTTTGGGTCGCGTGACGGAACTGCAGGCTGGGGTCTGGTGTCGACAGCATAGGTATGAAGAGGGGAAATCCGAGATATTGCGTGCTATCGATATTTATGAGAGGATTGGAGCCGTACGGTATATAGAAGAGTGTAGAGGGCTGCTCCGGCAGATCGAGGGGAAAATGGCCAAGAGCCAGTCATGAATCGGAGGAGGATACGACGTGAGCTCTCGAAGGTGCTGCTGCTTCCTACGCACATTAACTTTCCATTCAAAACTTAGGGACCCGAACGATGGCACCGACGGTTGAAACAACCCACACATTTTTTCATTTCACAAACCTTCCCCCCCTGTTTACCTCCTTTTCTATGCTGGGATGGAGTGAAAAGCGAGCACCCAAGCTACTGATGCCCGACAGTGCGTCGGATGGCCGGGCCTCGCAGGGTTTGTCAGAAGCCTAGTGTTGACACTTGTCGACAATGTGATATACACCTTCGCGCCTCTTATTCTCCTGTGATATCTTGGACTTTCGTCCAGCACTCAAGGGAAATGGAAGAAATGATATTATCTGCGTTCGCCACATCTCGGCTGTCTTTAAAGTTAACGCCGAGAATCGAAAAGTCCTTCCGGTCGAAGGACATAGGCCGTCTCCAAGCCTTGGCCGTAGCAGGAGTTTGAGTAGTTTTTGCAGCAGCAACTTCCCTGATACTGTCGAACGCAGCGGCGCCTTGTTCATACGAGCCGTCGAGGGCCTTGAATTCATCGCGGAGGGCACCTACCTTGGATTGCGGTACGCTGCCACTGAAGGACTTCCCGTCCGTGGATGAGACTTGTCTTGATCGCCTTTCGGATGGCTCGTACTTGTTCTCAACGAGCTCCGGGGCGAGATCAAGTCTGAGCCAAGCAGTAGACAAGTCTGCCAAGGATTTCGCCCCTGGCAGGGGAATGAAAAGCAAAACCACGTATTCCCGAGCACACGTGCGTGACACCCACAGAGACGACAGCCAGAAAATGCGGAGTCATTGTCTCCGATGCAGGATCCGACATGACGGGGCCTCTTGACCGAATAGACTGCGAGAAATGCTGCGCATGTTGCCACCATCATTGTCCCTGGCACGAGGTTGAGTTGTTTCGACAGGTCGAATTGGCCGGTGACCGGTGACCGGCAAACGGTGAACCGGTGAACCGGCGAGGCCCAGATATTTGCTTTGCCTCCTCCCGTCGTAAGTCGTTGGCCTAATCCCGCCTCACCCGTACACAATTTATCGAGTCTGGGATCGCAGGTCCTTTCGTACGTTCGCCGGTATCGTCAGCAACCGAACCGACGAGAGTAAGTACCAGCTCATCGCGTAATGTCGCAGGCCGTTGGAAGTGTGTCACTGTCGAAGAGGCTGTGTGAGGAATTCCGATGTGATTCCTTTTCGTGATATCCTCCGTATCGCCGACGTAAACATCGCCGTCGAGTATAGTAGGACGGTTTTCTCAAACGGACAACCGGGTGAGGGGACTGGACCACTGACGCCAAAAAAGCCCTCGCGCCCCCTTGAACCAGGCACTCGTTCCCTAACTCACGGGTGCGAAGAAGATGGAAGGGGTTCGCGGGGTTACAGCTGTTTGCAAATTGATGGTCCTTTTTTTGCTTTGAGAAACGCGCGGGGTCCGAGCGGCATCTCGGCAGATTCTGGAGGCACCCCAGTACCATCATGTGTGGGTTTTAGTTTCCTGGGCTTCGCCGGTTTCCCCGACCATGTCCTACCAAGGAAAGGCTCCTGGCTGCGATCGGTGTGTGTAGTTTCTCGAAAACGAGCAGTCAATTTGCGAATGGCTGTGAAACGCGATTATGCGATTAGGTAAACGGAAGACAGGGTGCCCTCGAGGTAAGCCGAGGTCATCATCTGGACGGTCTTTCCCTCATCCTACCCCCTTAATTATCGCGTGCCCTACCTAATCCCGCAGGAATCCCCCTACGCACCACGAACTAGGTCCGGGCCAGTAGGAATTGCCCTCGGTACTGGTATCACCGGATTTTCAGCTCTAAAAATAGCCTAACAAGGGACTCAACGATGATCACAGGAGGTTATGTTCCGTTCGGGGCTTTGCACTTCCGGCCAGAAAATCAACTTGTGTTTGATGATCAGTCACTCGATGGAGTCGAAAGTACCTGTTAACAGCGGAGTGGCGTCGCGTGCGTCGTGCGCGCAGCAGGATCATTGCATGCCTTTCCCCGGACGAGTGAGGAACATTGAACGTTGGACTGCCCTATTTTTGGCTTTGCAGTGTTGCACACGAACCGTGTGGATTCCAGGGCCGATCTGAGGTTCTCCCTGCCCTCTCCAGAAAAAAATCGCGCTCAAAGCATTCCGCAGCGACTTGGCCCACGTAATTTGCCACACAGGCACTGCAGCATCAACACGGCTGTGAACACCCGCAGCGGTCCTTGGGAGAAACGTACCACAATGGGCAGCCGCGCCAAAGCTCCACGCCTCCGTGGTCCGCGGACTGCACGATACGATCGATGAATGCTCTTTCCGTGTTAGGGCCCGCAGGACGCGTATAAGTACGAATCGTGCGGCACCTGAGGGCATCCCAACCAACGAGATGCTTCGCTCTACTGGTATCTTCGCTTTAGTCCCTCTCCTGAGCTTATTCACCGCCCATGCGGTCGCCGCACCCGCATTCACACCTAGGGACGATTCATCCGTATGTTTTCTCGTCCTATCAATACTCCATCAGGTCATCCTGAAGGCCTATCAAGATTTCTTGGGGTAGCTGTAATAGCTTCGGAGTTAATTCCACGGATCCCAACTTGCAATGCGGCTACCTCGGGGTCCCGATGGACTATCACGACAGTTCTGCCGGGACGGCACGCCTTGCGGTGATCAAGTATGCCGCAACTCCTTCCAAGAAGCGGGGCACCATCTTCTTTAATCCAGGTGATCAACTTCATACATCCCATGTGGCCATATGACTGATATCTCATGGTTGCAGGCGGACCCGGCGGTTCAGGACTCAAGACCGTCGGAAAATCCGGTCCGGAATACAGTAAATATTTACTGGGTGACTGGGATATAGTTTCTTGGGATCCCCGTGGAGTAGGACAAACATTGTATGTCCACGTCGCGAGTATCGGTGCGATTGCCTGATCACATGCCGTCATTGCCAGCCCCGGGGAGGTATATTGTTTCAACTCCACAGAGGAAGACGCGGTGTACTGGCAAAACACAGTGGTTCGATACATCAACGAAACCATTGCTGGAAAGTTCAACGAGCGAGATTCGAACGAACTCTACTCCCACGTCAATTCGACCGAACAGAAGTTCAAGGATTTCACCGCACGTTGCCAGAGCGGTTCCGTTGGACCGTATCTCAAGTATATCGGAACGACTTCAACTATCCGGGACCTTGTCTCGTTGGGAGATGCGATTGTAGGAAAGGATCAACCAATTAATTACTGGGGGATTTCTTATGGTACAGTGATCGGATTCAATTTCCTCAGCAGTAAGTTCCTTCGACCTCCTGATCGCGTCCTTCAGCTGAATCTTGGTTCCAGTGTTCCCCGAGGTACGCCTTTCCATGTTCGAACACCAGGCACTGGACTAAATATTCGTAGCGTGTCGGTCATTTTGTCTTGGACGGCGTAGTGGATCCCACCATCTGGTTATCATTCCGCGTAACTTTCACCCTCGCCTTGATAAAGAAAATGTTCTGACTTGTTGCATCAGATGCCGCAAACTTCTCTCATGGATTCAGAGAAGGTGTACTCTGGTCTCACTGATGGTTGTGCAGCAGCGGGGAAGGCTGGTTGCAAGCTTCTCGAGTTCACTGGGGAAAGCGTCACCGGGGCCGACGTGAAGGATCTCCTGAACTACATTCACGATGTAATCAGCCTTCCCTGCAGACTGGGCAATCCCGCTTACTCTATTTTCGTCTTAGCTGACCCTTGAGCTCTACCGCGATGGATTCGAAGTTCCCGCTCTCCCGGGCTACCTCAAGAGTGCGGTTTCCTACCTTCCCCTCATTGGGGCTTAGTTGCTGACCCCCTCCCTCCTTCCTTTGCAACAGGTTTCCTCTTTAACCTCTTGTATTCCCCAACCACCTGGAGCCAATACGTGAACACGGTTGTCTACGATATTGTCGCCTTTACTCTGCAATCCGCGAAAGCTCACAACGTCACGATCGAGGGAAGTTCGAAATACTCCGTGCCTTCGGTGAATGTGACCGTCAACCGTCGATCCTTTGTGGACCTGATCGGTGGTTTCGGCACCGCCACGAATTTGACCTCGTACTCGGGTGCGGCTATCTCCGGAGCGGACAACTTTAACGATAGTAAGACGACGGTCAAGGACGTATTTGATATAATTGTGAACAACACTCGAGAGATCACCCCTACGTGTGCGTTTCCCAATTATTTGCCTACATCTATTTCCTGCGCTGACTAGTTCCAAATCAAGTCGGAACCCTCTGGTCTCTTGCGTATGTACATTAGGAAGCATGTTCTGAGGGACCTTTCTGACGACGGGTTTCCAGTTACAGCTCGTACGGGTGGCCCGTCCGTTCGGTTGAACAGCTTCCCACATACAGTTCCAAGAAGCTCAAGACCCCAGTTCTCATTATTGGAAACTCTGTGCGTGCACCTCACTTTCCCGTTAAGAGTACTCTCACACGCTTCCCAGGCCGACCCAGCCACACCCTTGGCGGGTGCGAAGAAGGCGGCAGACATGCTTGGTGACAACGCTTTCTTGATCGAGCAGCTCGGGTTCGGTCATACGTCCCTCGCCGAGTTCTCTTCTTGCACTCTGGCCATTGCTAACAATTACTTTGCGAACTCCACGGTTGGCATTATCCTCTTCCTGACGTCCGCGCTGGTGTTTACCTTTTTTTCTTTCCTTTTTCAGCTGCCGGAGGGACGTAGCACCCAGTGTGCGGTTGACAATTCCAACCTCTTCCCTCCCTTGAACGGAACTACGACCACTTCCAAAAGGTCGAATTTAGTGCGTAGGTGGTGGTGAATGCATCGGATGATTTTCTTTTCCTTTCTCTCCCGCGACGTTCTCCCCATGACGAACTCGAACGCTCCCCTACTCAACGACCCTTTGCTTTAATTCTCCAACCTTCGGACTCTCGGTATTTGCTACTTAGTTCACGTGCGGTCCTGGACTTTTTACACTCACGTTCAACGTTCGTTTTACGCTGAATGATAATCCAATTGTACCACGGTTAGAACCCAGAACCCAGTCAAAGATGGACAGTTCCCAGCTGGCTCTGATAAGATGGTCCGATATTCCTGCAACTCGAGAAGAAACTCACGGATAAACCTTTTTAAACATCGAGTCTGAGTTTTTATATGCAAAGAACACATCACTTCTCCATCCACCTCCTACCCCTACCCCTTCACAAAACCCTAACCAACCGAGAATGAAATATACCCGTGCTGCTGAGAGTTCGGCAAAAACAGCCTTGCGGCTTCCTCTACCTCCCAAACGGGCGTGGTCGGGTCAAAATCCACAAACCTCACCTGCAAACCTTCACGGCGATACCTGCTGGCCGCTTGAATGCGATTCGCAAGGGCACAGAGTTCACGGTCGAGCTGAGACCAGTATCGCTGTGTTTCGATATCTTCTACGGCGTCCTCAAGTTGATACACGAGAAGGAGGAATCGAACGCTCTCGAGGTCACTTGATTTGACGGTGTGGAGGACGGAAGGGAGGTCAGAGATGACCATAGTGCTTAGTTCTAGTTCTTTGAGAGCTTTCAAAGGCGACAGGTTGATACCTTTGGGAACGGCTTAAATCAAAGATGTCGCAAAGGGAACGGTGAACTGGGCGGTTACAGTTAGAACGACGGAATTAGAAACCCTCACAGTTGTGACCGAGCGTGAGCTCTGTGAGCGTCTTGCGAGAAGCCGCCAACAATCGGTTGACTGCCATCGGTGCGTCGAGACGCTCTCTGAAAACCATGGTGTTGAAACTGGACGGCAAGAGGGAGAGCTCGCGGATGAAGGAAGCGACGGTTTTGGAGCCGTCCCTGCCAGGCTGATGGAATTCCAACTTTCCTTTCAGAGGAGGAGGTTCCGCCATGTCCCAATGCTGAAGCTTGCTCTCATCCGGGCACTGGGGGCGTATGAGACGCAGACGCTCGAGGTTCGTGAAGGGCCGAACGAAGGAGACGAATTGAGTGATGTCCATTTGGCAATCCTCCAACCACAACTCGCGGACGACGGGAGCCAACTCCTCGAAACAGATCGAGTAACCATCGTGTTGTAACGAAATGTCAACGAAGTGGAGTGTTTGGAGGTTTGTGAAAGCAGAGATATGAGAGAGGCTGCGAGATAGGCCTACCAAGGGACCTATTTGGCGTTCGACCTCGGGCCAGGAGGCCTTATACCGAAGACACGAGACATGGCGAGAGGGGCCGTCCACCCCAGATCTGACAGTTTTGCACCACGTCGTGAATCCGTCAGAGGTGAATTCCATCGTGTGAAAAAGGTGCTTTCTGCTGCGGTGGAGCCATTTGGACGAGACCAGGCAGAAGGTCTTCAAGTCTCTGACCTGATCTCGAACGACACCGCATGCGTCTAGCGCGACCTCGTCGATTATATTGTCGATAATTTCTCGAGGGAGGTCTGGTACCATAACGGAGATTTTCGGTGGGGTCCGAGTCTGGGCGTGTGGTAGGGTTGTGAGACTCAGGAGGCGAGACGAGATCGGCCGTGATCTCGTCGTCACAGCTGAATTCGTTTGCGTCTGTCGTTCCGATCCATCGTATCTCTCTTCGACTCGTGAGGCATTTGCACTGTAATGAGTTATCACGACACAAGGTTTTCGCAGCACAGCGAAAGCGAGTGAGTCGTCTCATCTGGGTTCGGATCATACTTCACAACTCGCTCGGCACAGTTCCATAACCCGTAGTCGTATGTCCTCGTTCCCCTTGCCACCCTCTGAACTTGGCCAAGTCGGAATATCCGCACGTGTTTACCCACCATCCAATTGACAACGGCTTTTTCCTTGATGACTCTGTCCAATGGGCTGTGATGATTACCGCCCGTCTACATCAGAGCTCGGGTCCTTCCTTGCGATACAACATTCTCTCGTTCCACATCGACTCTGAACCATGGAAACCAC
>QFEV01000690.1:0-19253 GCA_003316405.1 Thelephora aurantiotincta
CGGCGATGGAAAACCAGTTCATGAACGGCAAGATAGCAGCAATTGAGGTCTTTCCTTATCATCCCGGACGCCGACCCGCTCGCTTAGAGCCCCACAGTCCTACAGATCATACCTAAACGAGGCCCTCGTTCAAAGCTTCCCAGAGCTGGCACCACATTTAACAAGACATGATAGGACCGAGGTCAAACTAGAATCAACTACGGATGTACCGTGATTGAGGAGAGAGGAGCAAAAAATGTGTTACATTCCCCTCAAGGTCGCGACCTGGCATGAATTTAAAGGAGGTAAAAATCTGTATACTACAAGAACTCGTCATGAGCGGCCAGCACCTGGCACGTTTTTCCTCTCACGTCTCTGCGCCCTCTCGGGTGCTGCGCTGGTGGGGACGACCACATTGACCGGAACGCTGTCAAAGTTGAGGGCTCGGAGGAGTTCCTGAGCGAGGTCAACCACATGTTGATCGTCTGACAGGACGGAGACTTGATAGCGCTTACTTTGGTGTCGGGGTCGACATCAAGGCCGGTAGTCGAGGTATCGAGAGCAGAGGTTTCAGGGACATAGTTGTCCTTCCTCTCACGTTCCTCCTCCTGCAGTTTGAAGGAGATACCTCGCACGGGTCCTTTTTGGATTCGCTTCATGAGGTGGGTTGTGAACCCTGCAATTTTGTTGCGTAAACGTTTCGAGGGTACCACAGCCTAGAAGAGAAATTCCTGATACGCAGATCCGAGAGAAAGAGCGAGCTTACAACTTCATCAATAATGCGTTTGTTCGTATGGAAATCGAGGGTCAAACGGGGATAGCTATCCAAGAGATGCTCAGTTGGAGATGTAGGATGAGAGGAGAGAGACAGACTATTTCTCGATTAGGACCCGAGAGGCCCTCTTCGTTGTCTTTGTGCGAACACGACCCTGGAAGAAACCGCTCAAAGGGACATCGCAGGTTAGAAACGTTGGAATCTGCCCACCATTGGCGTTTGTGTGGTGGGTGTTGTCTCCTGGCGTATTGAGCTCTGGTGAGGAATGGTTTGATCGGAAGATGACTGTACAGTTCATCAGCCACATTCTGCCCCTCCTCTGCGGACACGACGTTAGACTATCGTCCTCCTCGCAATCGTCGCCAGCTGTCCTCAAATCCTTGTCAAGGTGAATCAGCCGTCCTGTTGTGCTATCCGAGATGCGCAATCGCTGGCCCTTTGGTCAACGTCCCGGTCTTGACTCGCGCTTTCCGTAGCACGACACTCGGACTGGGCTCCCCACATGCTCACCACCCCCTCTCTTTATAGCCTACCTCCTACCTCTAATCTTTGACCCGGCATGGTTCGCGTATCCGTTCTAGTTTGTTTCTCAGACCTTCTTTCATCTTTTCCTCCCTATCTGACGTACGCTCGTGCAGAATGACTGCCTCGTTCGTCCTTCCCGGCTTCGGTCTCTCTCCGATGATTGACCACCCAATAACAACAGAACAACATTGTCAATGCCGAGAGGCGCGGCAAGCGACAAGTCTTGATTCGCCCATCTTCCAAGGTTGTTGTTAAGTTCCTGAGTGTTATGCAGCGACACGGTAAGCCCATCCCGGTCCTTTTTCGCTCCGGGCGATAACTACGGTTGGCGAGGACGCTTCCACTTGTCATTCGTTTTAAGGGTCCGGTATATCAACCTTATCGTCTCTTTTTTTCCATCCAACCCTCGCACCTTTCTTCCACTTCATGGGTGCCTTGGGTTCACTCTGGAGGCTACAGAATTTGCTCACACGTCTGCGACTTTGCGTTCCAGGTTACATCGGAGAGTTTGAGATCGTCGATGACCATCGGTCCGGGAAAATTGTTGTTCAACTGAACGGTCGACTGAACAAAACCGGCGTCATCTCGCCCCGTTATAATGTACAAGTCAACCAAATTGAGAGCTGGGTAAACTTGCTGCTTCCAGCTCGTGGCTTCGGAATCATCATACTGGTAGGTTTCCGGTGGAAGACATTTTTGGAGGGTGCACTAATTCGACCATCCCAGACGACCTCCTCCGGCATCCTTGACCATGAAGAGGCTCGACGAAAGAATGTTGGAGGAAAGTTACTGGGATATGTGTACTAGAATGTGTTTCCTGTACCAATGTAGCACCTTCCAAAAATCGCGTTAGCAGCGAACCGATGACTTACGTCTGCGCAGCCACGAGCCGTCCATCCGCCTCGCTCGTCATCAACATCGGAAACGGCTACGGCCACTTTTGTTCGCGACCACACTCGCGGCTCCAAGAGACAGACGACTGGAGATACCCATACCAGATGACGCTCCCCGCAAACGACGCCTTCACGTTTGGTCTTGTCCACGACGACTCCAGGAGACGACCACACCAATCACGCTCCCACTCTTTGCCTCGTTCTCCTTCCCCAAAAATCTCCTTTTCATCATCCAAGCCCACAATTGCAGCCACACATACATCCAGAGTCGAGCGTGGCCTTGCCAGAAGGGCGGGCAAACGCCAGCGCAAAGACGGTTCGAAGGCCACCGGTGACGTGGTCCCTAACTCCCTTACCAAGGCCGCCCAACCCCCCTTACAAGAGATAGAAGAGAAACGCGAAGACAGTCCTACCCCCTCCCCAGCCACTCATATCCATAAGGTAGATTGGGAAATCCCTCGAAAGATACTTCATTCCTCTATCGGTACATTCCTGTCGTTTCTCACCCGCAGCCTTGGCTCACGTACATCCCCTCTAGGATTGCTCACGTTGTACTTGTATTATTCAAACGGATCGCCAAGACCGGTCGTTGTCGGTCTCGGATCCGCACTCGTTGCCGTAATTGCACCAGTAGACGCCATTCGCCTACGCTCTCCGCGATTTGAGAAGATCTTTGAAAAGTGCCTAGGATTTTTAATGCGAGAAAGTGAAAAGGTGAGCCCTGTTTGGTTGGACTCCCCCTTTTTTGTTCACTCGATTTCCCAAGAAATCTACCAATGGCGTAATCTGGTATATCCTAGGGGTTTTGTTCGCCCTGGTCTTCTTTCCCCTTGACATTGCAGTGGTGTCCATTCTCATGTGAATACCCTCTCCACCGATTTTGATCAATCCACCACTGACACTCGAGGCAGATTATCGTGGGCGGATACCAGTGCTTCTACATTCGGACGCCTCTGGGGGAGAAAGACAAGACCGCTCCCCCGTAGATTCTTGGGTTTGCCGTTCGCCCCTCGCAAGTCTCTCGCGGGGTTCATCGCTGCCTCCCTCACGGGCGCTCTAACTTCAGTCGCGTTCTGGGGTTGGTTTGTTCCATTAGTCCATCGTCCTGAAGTGTCGTGGACTTGGGCAAATGGTTTCTCTGCTCCATCCACTGTTGGAGGTGATATGCTCAGTAACATTAGAGGAGAACGGGGGCCTTCCAGTTTTGGAGGGTGGTTAGGTCTTGGAATCATCGGCGCCTTCACAGGGTTGGTATCTGGGGCCGCAGAGGCATTAGGTAATTGAGCCCCTCGCTTACTTTTCCAATTCCCTGACCCACCATTCATAGACTTGGGGTCCATCGACGATAATCTCAGCCTACCAATCATTTCGGGGACCTGCCTTTGTGGTTTGTTCAAGCTGTTTAGTTGCATATCATCGTGAAGGCACTGGTGGACGATTAAGCATTGGATCCTCGTACTAATTTCCATACGTTACCCTGATCTCACCTGTGATGTAATACCCCCGTATGTCCAGCAAGTCACCTCTGCATTTAATCCATCTCCCGGCTTCTACCTTCACAATCCATGTTGAACTTATGCAGAAGTGATGAGTCTACGGTGTCACCGCCTATCCTGGGGTGTGGGTCTGATGTACCCCTTAGTATCTACCCTAACATATTCGTTCTCTTCTCTTCTCTCCTCGTCCTCTTTCCTAACCGACATGTAGGCCTCTCCGAGGATCTGGAGGGCAACAGCACGAAGATTCGCCTTGGCAGGCGTGATCGAAAGATCCTCCAAGACCTTATCGCAGGTTTCCCGCAAGACGGACTCGATTTCCAGCTTCGCTCCCTGTTGGATTTGGATGAGCGGAGCTAAAGAGGGAGACGGTGTGAGGCTAACCTTAAACAAGGCCTGCAGTCCTTTCTCTGCGGCCTGTTCTTCAAGTTTGCGTTTTTCCTCAGGGTTGAGGTTTCCATCTCTCTCTGCGGCTTGTATTTGGTCGAAGACAGCTTTCAATTCTATCGCGGACCGTACGGTTGAAACTCTGAGACGGAAGTAAGAACCAATGGGTATGTCAGCGTGAGGAACGTACGTCTCGCTAAAAACGTGGTATTTTCCTTGAACGTTGTGTAACCATCCTCCGACTCCAAGGAATGTCTGGCGGGTTGCTAGGTGGTGCTTTGCTTTGGCTACATACACGAAGCCGATTGCCTAGGGAATAGGCGGTGAGTGGAGGAAGAGGCAACCGCACGAGACTCTTGTTACATGCAACAAGTCTACCCCATAACTCTCTGTTTTCAATTCCCTGGGCACATATCAAACACCCGTAAATGGAATGAGGAATGATGGTAGACGGCCTACTGTGCTTCAAGATAGCATATCGCCCGCCAACTCGTCGTGACTTGGGGGTCATCTGGTCCATTGGCGCTTTCGGTAAATATACTTAACTTGCGTTCAAGGACTTCGACGAGTTTGTCAACGCGTTGTTTCCTCGCAGCAGCTCTCTGTATGGATTAGGTGTAAGCTGAGGGAAATTGCGAGGACGAACTTGGATTACCTCCGCTGCGACCCTTCTTGCCTTTTCTTCTCTCTTGGCTTTCTCTTCCGGAGAAATAATTTCCCGACCTTTGGCGTCACGAGGGACGTCCTCGCTATTGTCTTCATCCTGCAGGGCGGACTTCATATCCTTGGCGAGACTTATCTCACCAATGATTGGGATGAAACGTTCCCCGCCAAAAATCGCCCCAAAGACCTCTTCAGGGTCAACGTACCCACCTTCTGGTGCACTTTCTTTGGGGCCAAATTCGTTATACTTCTTGCGGAGTGTGGGATCCGAGAGTGTCTGGTAGGCAATCGCGATTTCCTTGAACCGGCCTTCAGCATGTGGGTCATCCCTGTTCTTGTCCGGATGGAACTTGATAGCAAGCCGACCTTGACGGGTCGAGGGTGAAGGCAGGTGGGGAAGAAGAATCTGGAACCGACTCACGATACGCTTTTTTGATATCATCTGCTGTTGCATCCACGGGGACGCCGAGCAGGTCGTAGTAGCCTGTTTCGAGGGGTCGTTCGTCTGTGCCAATTTTCCGGCCCTTCCGAGTTGGCCCTGATATCGAGGATTTGCTCGGCCCAGGGTCGGCAAAGTTTGGAGGAAGTTGGCCGGGGTAGAAGGCGTGGTTAAAGACAGTCTGGCATTGGAAACACCTGACCTGGAAGAGAGTGGAGGGCGCAGGCGTTGGGTTCGGGACGGGGAACTCGAGAGGGAGATTGCAGCTGCTGCAGCTCGTCCTGATATGTGGGATCACAGGCCTGGACGAAAGGATCGGGGACATGATCGCGGTCGCAGTCCAACCGAAACAGCGACGAACGACATGACCCTCGAGACAAAAGATGACCTCGAGAAAATCACCATCGCCCTTAATCAGGCCACCCTTGATCCCCCAGTTCACAGTCCACCACCCGCAGCCTTCGGGGCGGGTGGACCTATGTATGTCCTTATCCCTGTCTCAGGCGGCAGCAAGCTTAATCGTGACCCAGGCTAAAGCAATTCGACCAGTCGAGTGCCTCCAGCAGAGGCGGCTATTCCACCCCAAAATCCGTTGTAGGAATCGGTGGCAAAGGTATACTATTCTCCTCGCCCGAGCTCCCATCATACCTCACTCGAGTATCAAGTCGCAAAACCGGACTATTCTGAAGCCAAGATTGTAATTGCGATGGTGGGCCTGCCCGCCCGTGGAAAGTCCTATCTGAGCAACAAGCTCATGCGGTATTTGAAGGTGCGTATCCTCTTACATCCACCACCATCCATCTAACAGTCCGTCGCAGTGGCTTGAGTATGACGTCAAGGTATCTGAAACTTGTCTTGACGAACGTGCAAAGGTTCGAGTTCCACACTCCAGGTGTTCAATGTTGGACAGTTAAGAAGATCCAGAGCAAGGCAGAAAGCACAAGAGTACTTGCCTCTACCTATTGTTGGTGTTCCCATTCGCTTAACCTTTCCAGATCTGGAATCCGCGAGGATCATACCGCATCCTATTTTAGCCATGACAATATCGAGGCAACAAAATTGAGAGATAAACTTGCGTCAGACAGTTTGGAGATGCTACTTCAGTTCTTGAAGGACGGAGGGAATGTTGGGATTCTTGGTACGACGCCACATCATCCACGATGACACTGCGTTCATGCCGTGTTCTTAGATGCTACGAATAGCACGCAGAACCGGAGGTGAGTGCCAGGTACAATACCGGCGCTGTCTCTGACAGTTAATCTCGAAATTAGAGCCTTTGTTGAGGCGAGGGTGAACCGTGAGCGGGGAATAGTAGCGGTTTTCATCGAATCTGTGTGTGATGACCCAGCTGTCATCGCCGCGAATGTTGCGCTCAAAGTTAGTTCCGGGGACCCGGACTACGCAACCACTTCCCCAGAAGAGGCCAAACTTGATTTCCTTCGACGTATAAAACAATATGAGGCCGTCTACCAGACAATTTCCGAGTCACATCTCTCCTGTGTCAAGATAATCAACGTCGGGAGTCAGGTTATTCTGAACCGCATCGATGGTTACTTGCAGAGTCGCATCGCCTTCTACCTGATGAATTTGCACCTGAAGCCACGGAGCATTTTCTTCTCTAGGCACGGAGAAAGCCAGTTCAACGTAGAGGGGAAAATAGGCGGGGACTCGCCGTTATCGAGCCGGGGAATGAGATACGCACGTGCACTACCTGATCTCATCACAGATAACATTGGGAATGCTCCACTAACCGTTAGTAAACCCACAACTGTCCCGTGGGTTTGCTCCATAACGCTGACAGATCTCATAAGGTTTGGACTTCCACACTTCAGCGAACGATTCAAACCGCGCAATTCCTTCCCTACAACAAGTTAACATGGAAATCACTGGATGAACTGGACGCCGGGGTGTGCGATGGGATGACCTATGAAGAAATCGAGGTTTTCGAGTTTATCGCTCAGGTCTGACCACGACTGAGATATTATTTGGGGGATCTAGAAGGCCTATCCGGAGGATTTCGCAAACCGAGACGAAGATAAATTCAACTACCGGTACAGAGGTAATTTCTGAGACTCAAACTGCTATAGCATCACATTGACATAATGGTCTTCCCTGTAGGTGGAGAATCGTATCGGGACGTAGTTGTTCGACTTGAGCCCGTCATCATGGAGCTTGAGAGACAGGACAACATCTTAATTATTGGGCACCAGGTTCATTTGCTTATTGGTGACCAAAAATTTTTGCCCTAATCTTGATCTATTAGGCCATATTGCGTTGCTTGTTTGTCTAACATTTAACTGTGATTGTTCTTACTGACAGTCCTGCCTAGGTATGCATACTTCCACAACCTCACACAGGCAGACCTGCCATACATCAAGATACCCCTGCATACAGTCATAAAGTTAACCCCAAAGGCATATGGTTGTGATGAGGAAAGGTACTACTCACAATTTGCAGTTTTCTAGACACTGAATTCAGATTAAGATATGCACTTCCAATTGGAGCAGTTGATACTCATAGGCCAAAGCCAGGGGTATTTCCAAATAGTTACCTGATGCAACCAAGTGGAAATACTGCAAGAGAATATTTCCCTGGTCACAAGTAACTAGTAATCCTTGTACTATCCAAAGTTACAGAAGTTGTATATAGAATATACACCTGAAGGCAAGAACTGTACTACATCAGGCTATTGTTATTGCAATTGCAGTTTACACTGCTTTTCTTGACTTTATATTTATTTTTCACATTTCTAACCTTTCTTGTTCACTTTGTTGAAGTCTAAATTTTACACACTCACTCATCTTTGCAAGTTACACCATAAGGAACATCTATATTAAATCCACTTTGGATCCCAGCCACCAATAGATGATATGGACAAACCAGAGTATGATGGAGGAAATAAGAGT
The DNA here is from genome assembly GCA_003316405.1 of Thelephora aurantiotincta. NCBI lineage: Eukaryota > Fungi > Basidiomycota > Agaricomycetes > Thelephorales > Thelephoraceae > Thelephora > Thelephora aurantiotincta. The sequence goes on from QFEV01000690.1 coordinate 8,064, forward strand.
ACTAGAGCTTACCTTTTTTTAAAAAAAATCAATTTCTATCCTGGTGGAATGTATATGAATACAGGCTGGCAGCTATGTCTAGCACACAGCTAATTATATGCATCATCCATGTGGAGAAGGAGAAATAAAGATAGAAGTACAGAACTGCAGAGGTGGGGGAGCACTTACAGAACAGCAGATAAAAAGAGGGGAACAGAAAGTAAAGAGTGGATGGGAGGGCAGGTGGTCCATAAGGGAACATGGGAGGAAGCCAATACAGGCCTAAAAGGGAAGGTCACATAAGGTGACAGGCAATGAGGCCTTCATCTGAAGATCCAGGACAGGTGCCAAAGGAAGGGGAACTCAGCTGACCACGAGTATGGGGTTGTGAGGTTAATGGATAGTACAGGGAGTGTGACAATGGGTCAGGGCTCCAGAGTGCTTGAGGAAAGAAAGGAACTTCTCAATGTGGGAGTGGTGGATGAGGTGACTGAGGTTCCAGCTGGGGTTGTTAATCTGAGGAAAAGCAGACTGGAGACTTGGATGGTGCTGGTCAAAGAGTGGGCAGGCATGGATGATGTGATCACATGTTTGCATGATAGGAGGATAGCCTAGAGCAGAACAGGGGTAGGAGGTATTGTTAGTTTTGACAAAGTTGGTGAAGTACTCCCCAAAGTGTCTGTGTCGAGTAGTAAATTGAGTTAGCCAACCATAGACAGGACAGGAGACTTTCTTGAACCACTTGGGAATCTTGAGGGTGGGTCTCATCAACTGTGAAACCTGTGAGAAACCAGAAGATGAGCAGACAGGGTGGTCATCAACATATTGGTGGAAGCACAGCAGTTTGTTGATATGAAGGTCAGTGATGTCATCATGATGGCAGTTTATACTGCTTTTTCTTGACTTTTATCTTATTTTCACACTTCTAACTTTCTTGTTCTCTTTGTTCAAATCCAACTCTCACACAATCACTCATCATCACAAAGTCACACCACATGGAACATCAAACACTGGACTACATTAAACCCTCTTTGGGGTCCCAGCCACCAAAAAAATGATATGGATGAACTAAGCACAATGGAGGAAATAAGGGCACTACTGTTCATAAAGCTTAGGTTGATGGGAGGCTATAGACAAGGGTCTATCTCAGAATTCTGAGGTAATCACCTCATCAAAGATCAAAGCAACAATGCTGTCATCATCAAACTTAGTTACCTTACCAGTTTAGAGCTCTTCCACCACCAACCACTCTCTCCCCCAGCTGAAGTGACAAAGGACATTCTTCCTTCCATGGTTGATCATCCCCTGGCACACTTCAGAGAGTGAGGGAACCTTATACACCTCAACATGAGAGATGGAGTCATCTGGTCTAAGGGGCTCACTGAGCATTAAGGCTTTTGGAGGAGTTGGTGTTCTATAAACCAACTCCACCCTGGGACCAGACCAGACCACCCTCTGTATGCCAGTCAACATTCTGGCCTCCCCCTTCTCTTGATGGTGTGCCTGATGACTCTTTAAAGGACCTGTCATCACTATGATGACCTCTTTCTTTTTTCTTTGTATATATCCCTGAAACCTCAAATCTCATTCACTGTTTTCTATACCTCATGAATTCACACTCATTCAAGAAAGGGACAAAGCAAGGAGTCTATTCAGGAGGAGCTAGAAGTCAGGGGAAATATACTCTGACCACTCCTGAAAAGTGGTGAGCTCTTCAGGAAATAGCCCCCCAACTGGAAACCCTATGCCCACTCCTACCAGGATTGGTCCTCCTTCCTCAGTTGGACTCCCTATCATGGGAGGACTCTCCTCTATAGGCTGCAGAGTGTAGGGAGTTGGACAATGCCCACAACTTGCTCTCTGTCTGTGCCAGCAGCATCCAGAGGGCTGGTTAGAGGGAAGGGAGAAAAACTCATTGTCAGGAAGACTAGGAGCAGGCAGAGAAAAGGGAGAGCCCTCCTGGCCCTCAACAGGAATATGCACACCACCCTCCTCCTCTCTATCCTCCACAAAAAGAGGGATCTCCTCAACCTCCACAGCAGTAGAAGGGGTCACCTACAAGGAGGTTAGAAAGGGCCACAGAGAAAACCCAAGGAGAAACTTATGGGATAATTACACTCTCTCCTCTCTACTCCCTCAATGTGACCATCTCCCCACCATTTCCAGGAAGTGCTCTTCCCTCTGATCCAGGGATTCCTCCAGGCAGTGTAAATCCCCTGGAATTCATCTTCCCTGTCTGCACACTCCCTCTCTAGAGCCTGGATCTGTCACTCCTGCTGGACCAGATGCTCTTCCAAGAGCTCAACCCTCCACAATAACCGCTCCATGGACACAGCGGCCAGACAGAAAGGATTGATGTAGGACTAGGGAAAGTGGGGACTTAGCATGTATAAAGACACAGTATAGTCCTCACCTACTGGGGACTGCCCATGATCCTCCACTCCAAATTCCAAGGTACAAAGGAGAACTGGGTCCTGGTTCTCCACCTCTCAAGTATGGTGCTTGGGCATGTAGGTCAAGAGGAGAGCTTCTAGCAAACTCTTGGCATTTCCTCCCTCTGCTCTCCTCCCACTCACTCTCTCATCTCTATTCCTCAAGCATCTGTTTACCTCCCCCCCACATTGTCCAAGACTGTGGTGGTTAAGTGGAGTTCATCCAGATTTCCCCCTCAGTTTGATCTGTTCATTGCCCAAGTGCACTTGATCAGATTTGTTTCGATAGGATTCCCACAGGGATTCTGATCACCTAGGTTGGCATTGCTCAAGAGCTGTTAGGTGGTGAGTGGCCCTGACAGGACCTGGTGTCATGCTGTGAAGGGTCTTGGGTTCTAGGTAAGGAAACTCCTTCACACAGTTTTGCTTGTGTGATAAGCAGGGCTGAATGGGTATCCCAGTTCCACAGGCTCAGCAGGTTTTCAGACTTCCCAGCTGCTACCTGTTGAGTTCACTGAGTATTTTTTACCACCTCCTCAGTGGTGTCTTGAGGGGTCTAGTGCTTTAGTACACCAGTCAAACCTAACATGCTTAGTTAGTCCCTCTCTCTCCAGGAATCTTACCTATTATCCCTGTTCTTCAGAGGATGAGTGACCACAAGAACTGTCAGAGTTCTTGAGATGTTCCTGATCCTGTGTCTAGGATTCCCCAGGCAGAAGTAATCTCTTTCTTTTGAGATTCAAACTTTCTGGAGGAACTGTACTAGAACATCACAAGATCCTACTGGACCCTTGGATTTGTTTACTCAAATGATAAACTGACAGATTCTATGTGATTGCTCCAATAAGGCTTAAAGAGGTAGAGTTTGGATTTAAGAGCTTGAGCTTAGTGCTTGGGGGTAGGTGATGGTGGTGGTTGGGGGTGAAGAATGGAATTGGTGCCTTGATAGCAGGGGGGAGGGTTGTGGGAACAGGTAGATGTTGAGTCACCTGCATTTGCCCAGGAGTCACTGGGTGGGAGGAGGTTTTAGCATGGGCAAGAAAGTTGGTGGTGGTGATGTGGAGTACTTGTTTGAGGATAGTGGAGATGTCTAGGAGTTGGGCACAGAGTTGCTTGTGATCATGGGCACATTGTGCTTTGTGTTTCTCAAGGTCCCTAATGTGAGTGTCCAGAACCAATAGTTGGCCAGAGTTGGATACAGACTAGGCTACTGAGTATTGGTGTTCAAGAGCTATCCATTGGTTGGTGGATGGGTTGTTGAGGGAGTTGACCATATTGACAAGGGTGTAGCTGAATTTTTGGTCCCAGTCTGGTCCTTCCACTCTCACATACTGAAATTGGTTCACCAAACAAACTGGTGAATACAGGAGGAAAGTGATGAGGAACACACAAAGAGGATTGAGAGAGATAATGAACAGAAAGGACAAAGAGTGTGGGAAAGAGAGGAGGAAGGCTGAAAGGAAAGTGCAGCAAGATGAAGGAAGGAGATGGGAAGAAAAGCCCAAACATGGAACCTTGTGGAAGGCCATGGGAAAATCAGAACACAGGCATGGGAAAGGAATGATTGTGGGAAGCCAACCCAGGATTCATGGAAAGACTGGGACATTAAAACACAGCCTCAGTAGAATAGTATAAATACCAGACCCAAAATCAAGCAATAAAAAAAAGAACTCCCCCTTGGAGGACAACCCCTTACTTCAGGAAGAGCTCCCTTGACAAGAGTCTTCAACCTTACCTCAGATAGTAGGATTCAGAGAAGGACATAGCATTCTGCTGAATTTACTGTTGAGAGTAACTTGTTGCCTTGAGTTTCAGTCTAGTTGATAAGCAATCAGATTCAGTTCAAGTTCAGTTTAGTGTGATCTTATGTGCCTCAAGCAAGGCAGCAAATCTATCAGTCATCCTTACCCTGTTGGAGAGTCTCTCTCAAAGTTCAGCAGCATCTTTACCCCATTGGAGAGGATCTCACTAAGCAACTAAAAAACCCCTCTACCAATAAACACACTCCCTTCATCCTCATCAAACACTCCAAATCTGTTATTAGGGACACATGATTCAAACCAGAGGCAAGGAACTAACTAAAAGGAACCCTTTCAGAGGTCCAATACACCTGGAAACCTCTGATGAACTCATATCTGGACTGAGTTTGTTGTACCCAGAACAAGCTTAGACACAGAACTGAGTAGAACATTGACAATATTGGTTGTCAAAGCAGCAGGCAAACCATCTACAAGTACATTCTTCAGATAGTAAAGGTCTGGGATAGTGAACTTGTAAGGGAGGTGGTCTTTGAGCACATATTGGGGTACATAATCTTTTGTGTTGCCAAGTGGGGGTTCCAATATGGCCTTGTGGGCTATATGTTCTGGTGCTTTGCCCTTATCAATAGTGCTAACCCCAGTTTGGAAAGATTCCTCCTGGATGTTACAGTCAAGGGTGAGAAGGATGTTGGGCTCAAAGGCCAAATTGTCAGCATGTGCAAAATGGGGGATGGTTGCTTTGCTGGGGTTAAACTGGTGAAGGGCCCAGTTGACAGGGGTTTGGGAGGGGGCATGTGTTATGGTGCCTGAGACAGATTGCCAATGATAAGAACAAGAGATTGTACCTGATGTCAGTGTTAGTATTGATCTGCCAGTTTTTTGACCCCTCATGGGGTCAGGAGAGTTGTCTGCAGTATCCATGGGTGATACAAAAATCCAAGCAGCAATATCACTGTCATCATACTCAGTCACCTTCCCAGTCCTTAGCTCTTCCACTACCAACCACTCTCTCTCCCAATGACACTCCTGATGACTCTTGGAGGGTCCCAGAACTGGTTGTTCAATCAGAACAAGATGGTAGGACACCTCAGAATCCAGAATGATATCACCCTCCCTTGGCTCCTCCTTTACCTCCTCTTCCCTGTCCTTGAACTTGTATGGGTTCTCAGCAGAACCCTCTCCATTCATGAACTGTCTGAAGCAAATATTTCAGACAAGTGCCTCCAACTTGCAGATGACCTCATGAGCCTTCTTCATGATTTGATGTCATCTGCCTCTGCCCTAACCCCTATCTGGCCCCTATCTTGACCCAATGGATGATTGGTAAGTTTTCTCACACTATGTCATGTCCTTGTCATTGCTTTCCCACATGATGTCATTCATTCCTTCTTTTCTCTCACTCTTAGGGCCACTCACCACCTAACTGCTCCCAAGTGATGGGAAGAGAGAGGGAGTGGGAGGAGAGCAGTGTCATCACCATGACAAATTTCATCCCTCCCTTTCTCTTCTTTCTTCCCTTTTCTGTACATACACCAGAGTTCCCAAATACCATTCACTATCTCACCATCGCCAACTCCCCAGGAAACAATTCCTCAACAGGGAGGCCAATCCCCACTCCCACCAAGATGGGCCCTCCCTGCTCAGTCAGACTCCCTACTCTGGGGGGACTCCTTGATTAGGCTGCAGAATGTAGGGAGTTGGATGATACCCACAATTCACTTGCTGTCCATGTTGGCAACATCCAGAGGGCTGGCTGGAAGGAAGAGAGAAGAATTCCTCATCAGGAAGGTTATGACTTAAAGGAAGATAAGGAGAGTGTCCTCAACCTCCACAGCAGTGGAGGGAGTCACCTACCAGAAAAAGGTCAGCAAGGACAAGACACCTTGGAAAGGAACTCACTGGGCAATGACATTCCCTCCTTCTCTCCACACCCTCTACTTGATCCTCCCACTGCCCTACCATCTCCACACAGTGGTCCTCCCTCTGAGTGAGGGACTCCCCTTAAAATGAAGATCCAGGATCAGCAGGCACTGATCAAATCTCAAAGGAGGATTATGGAGGTAAAGGAACAACAACATTGGGAGTGGTTAAACCATCAGTTTGACCACCACAACCATTTGAGGGTAGTATCATCACAATGACAATCCCCATTCTATTTTCTTTTTATTTTAGATACCCTTTACCTTTCAAATCCATCAATCATTTCACATTCACAATTTTACACACACTCAGAGGGAAGCAAACAAAGAAGTCTATTGAGAGGAGACTTGGAATTGTCAAGAAGGAAGCTTACCTGCTCTTGGAACCCAGCCAGCTCCCTAGGGAATATCTCCAAGGAAGACATCATTGAAGGTTTTGTCTCAATACCTTAACCTGGCCCTTTTGGCCAAGGTGTGAATATGAGGGTAGGGAGCACGAGACCCCCTTGCATGAGCTGGATAAGTGATAACCCCATGGGAAATATGTCACATGGCATGCAACAAGTAGTGGAGAGTGCCAAAGGTAGTATCTAGAAAGAAGGGATTAGTCAGGTTGCTAAACTGCAACCCTCCCCAACCCCTTACTATTGGAGGAGAACTTGGAAAGCATGTTGAAGGTGTTAGAGTAGAAGGTAGTAATGATTGTTACTGCTGAACTCTGTCCAAAACAGGTTCCCCTTTATCCTTTCTCATTGGCTGCCACACTCATCATCAAGTTGCCATCATTGCACCATCATTTACCCTGGTCTGGTCCCATGGCCCTCAGTTCATTCCCACACAATGTCATTGGTTGGTAATGACTCTATTGGTGATGATTCATACTTTCACATGTTCCCTTCACTTTCTTCTCACAACCCACTCTTTTGTTCCTATTCCTTCCCACATGATGTCATTCCTTTCCCACACCATTCATTCCTTTAGTCACTGTTTGGGCTCCATTGTTTGTACAAACATGGTCTGTGCACACAAATTATTTATAGGGCAGTAGAACCATGATGTAGCTCCAGTCTTGATCTCTCAGGATCCCCTGTGACACATTGCCTTGCAGACTGTGAATACTGTCAGGACCTGGGAGTTTTCTGGCAATCACTCTTGTTCCCTCCTTGAGCTTCTTTCTACAGACTTGCAGGCAAGTGGTTATTAAATGGATTGTGGTTAGTACATTATCCATTGTCTGAGGTAGTTGGAGGTGTTTGGGGAGCAGCAAGAGGAGCAGAACCTTCAGGTGGACAAGAGGATGCAGGCCATCAAGGAAAGACAGGTGGAAGGAGATGTTGAGGGTCAACCAGTTGAGTGCTGATCTAGAGGTGTTGGATGAGGACACAAGGACTTTGACTCCTTCCTTGCCTTCTCCTATTCCAGTGCCTCCTCCTGGTTTAGGTTCTCTACCAGCTTATGGACAGATGGTTCTGATTGAGTCTGATGAGGATGAGGTGGACCTAGTGGAACTTGAGATCAGAGTCACTGTACTGGTACAGGACTTTGTTGCACAGGAGGAGGAGCAAGGACAGGAACCCTACCACCAGGGTGAGGGTGTGGCAGAGAAGGATCTGGTTCCTGCCTATTTCCCTCCAGGGAGTCCCTTGTGCAAGTTGACTGAGTCAGATGAAGAATGAGTCACTGTAGAAATGTTAGAATGATAAATAGTTCTAGCTAAATATATCATGTGATTCATGAAACAATCATGAGGAAAGGGAGTTCATGAATGAAAATGAGTGCAAAAGAGTTGGACTTCATGAAGAAAAGGACAAAAACATAACATCAAGAGTCAGGGGGGTTCTCCCTACTCCTTACCTTCCTCTAGTCTTCCTGATGATGTCTTCTTTTCTGCTCCTTCCAGCCAGCCCTCTGGATACTGCCATTGGGAATAGCAAGCAAGTTGTGTCATCCAACTTCCTACACTCTGTGTCCTATAGAGGAGTCCTCCCAGGCTGGGGAGTCTGACTGAGGAGGGTGGTCCCATTTTGGTGGGTGTGGGGATAGAGGGTTCCCTCTAAAGGGACTGTTCCCAGGGGAGCTGGTGGATTTCCACGAGTGTGCAGGACATCTTGTTAATGACTCCTAGTGTCAGGGCAACTGCTAGCACCCTGCAACCAAGGAGTCTGTTAGCCACCCACCCATCAGCCAGCTGACAAAGTCCCCAGGTCTTGCAAAGCAGCCAAAGAACACACCTATGACCAGGTGGGTTTCTGAGATAGGAGATGGGGTCTGCAAGGCAGCCAATCCCTTTCATCAACTAAGGGGGTTGAATGTGCAAGTCTGTAGAAAGAAGCTCAAGGAGGGAACAAGAGTGATTGCCAGAAAACTCCCAGGTCCTGACAGTATTCACAGTCTGCAAGGCAGTGTGTCACAGGGGATCCTGAGAGATCAAGACTGGAGCTACATCATGGTTCTACTGCCCTACTGGCTGGTTCCTATTGAACAACCAGTGCTGGTCCTGGGTCCTTTGAAGAGTCATTGAGAGTGTTGTTGAGAGAAGGGGAAGGTGAGGATGTCAACTGGGATGCAGAGGTGGTGCAGACTGCGCCTAGGGCCAAATTGGTTCATCATACTCTGACTCCTCCAGAGGCTCTTATGCTCAGTGAGCCTCTCAGTCCAGATGACTCCATCTCCCAAGTTGAGGCATACAAGGTTCCCTCACTCTCTGAAGTGTGATGGGGAAGATCAACCATGGAAGGAAGGATGTCCTTCATCACTTCACACTGGGGGTGAGGGCCTATGGAAACAGGTGGGAACATGTGAGAAACATGCAAGACAGTGGATCAATTCTCTCTCAATGTAATTGTCAATTAAATATTGGGAACATTTGAGATAATACCTGCAGATATTTTCAACTCTTAATCACTGATTACATTTTGGGAACATTTGACATGATATCTGTGCATTTTCTCAACACTTAATCACTCATCACATACTGGGAACATTTCAAATGTTCCTACCAATGTTTCTTAAATTTTTCTAACCCAATCTCCAAAATGTTCTCTCCATGTATCTTGCATTTTACACAGTTGTAACTCACATTTCTCTAATATATCCCAAAACAAGCCTATGTTCCCTAAGTTAGCCCAGTGGGAACATGGGTGGGAACATTTGAAATGTTCCCAATATGTGATGAGTGATTAAGTGTTGAGAAAATGGACAGATGTCATGTCAAATGTTCCCAAAATGTAATCAGTGATTAAGAGTTGAAAATATCTGCAGGTATTATCTCAAATGTTCCCAGTATTTGATTGACAATTACATTGAGAGAAAATTGATTTACTGTCTTGCATGTTTCTCACATGTTCCCACCTGTTTCCATAGGCCCTTGCCCCCAGTGTCAGCTGGGGGAGAGAGTGGTTGGCAGAGGAAGAGCTCTGAACTGGCAAGGTGACCAAGTTTGATGATGATGATGTCACTGCTCAGATCTTTGATGAGGTGATTGCCTCAGAGTTCCGAGGAGGTCCTGGTCCTGATGGACCCTCTTCTGTAGCCTCTCATTGACCCAAGCTTCACAAACAGTAGTACTCTTATTTCCTCCTTCATACTATAGTTCATCCTGTATCATTTGTTGGTGGCTGGGACCTAAAGTTGGTTTAATAGAGTCCAGCATTGATGATCCATTGGGTGTGACTCTTGCAAAGATGAGTGAATGTGTGAAAGTTAGACTTGAACAAAGCAAGCAAGAAAGTTAGAAATATAAAATAAGATAAAAGTTAAGAAAGAGCAGTGTAAACTGCAATCATAATGACACCTAGTTATCCCTCTAATAGACCTTTCTGGCTTTCTCCTCTTGAGTGTGTGTGAAGTTTGGAAAGTGAATGATAAATTGTGTAGAAAGGGTATTATAACAAGAAAATAAAAGTGAGGATTGTCATCATGATGACACCCTGTGACACACTGCCTTGCAGACCCCATCCCCTATCTCTGAAACCCACCTTGTTACAGGTGTGTTCCTTGATTGCTTTGCAAGATCTGGGAACTTTGTCAGCTGGCCAACAGGTGAATGGTTATGAGATTCCTTGGTTGCAGGGTGCTTGCAGTTGCCCTGACAATTGGTAAGGGGAAAGATGAACAAAAGTCTAGAAAGATAAGATAAGATTTTGAGAAATGAGTGATGAAAGTTGGTTTGAAAATTGAAATAGAATCTATAATCACATTCTCCCCCTACTCTTCCTCTTATCTCCCTCTCCTCCTCAAGCACCTTCCTATCTCCCCCCACATTGACACTGGGGACAAGGACCCAAATATCCAGTGGGCACATTGTGAACACATTGGGAACACAGACATTATGTGATCACAATGTGCCCAACAATCAAAAAGTGGGTACATTTTGAATATTTACCCCTTTGTGACCACAATGTACCCACCAGTCACAAATTGGTCACATTTCAAATGTACAGTGAAATGTATCAACAATGTGTTCAAAAGTGCATATTCAGAATGTACCCACAATTTTGAACCCAATTTACTCAAAATGGATCCCAACAACACATTTAGATTATGCTCAATTATGTAACCCTAATATACCTAAATTGATGTCCCAGGCACATTTTGGACACATGGTGAACACATTGCAAAATTGGCATACATTCAAAATGTGACCTCAATTCACCCTAAATACTGATCTCATTGGAGATATATTCTGAATTTGAGCACCAAACTCATGTCACCCACAATTTAGGCATATTCTAAATGTGATCAACATGTTTTGGTGGTGGGCAAATTGTGATCAAATAGCAGAGGACATTCAAAATGTGTTCAACATTTGACCACTGGGCAAATTGTGGTCACATAGCAATGCACATTTAAAATGTGAGCAACATTTGGGCAGTGAGTACATTGTGGTGACATATGGGGAAATATTGTAAATGTGCTCAGGTTGGGCACATTGTGGTCATATAGTGGGGAAAAATTGAAAATGTGGCCAACTTTTGACTGCTGGACACATTGTGATTACATATTGTCTGTGTTCCCAATATGTTCACAATATGCCCACTTGGTATTTGGGTCCTTGTCCCCAGTTGTGGTTTATTCTGTGGAGGTCAAGTGGAGGTCATC
>QFEV01000694.1:0-11027 GCA_003316405.1 Thelephora aurantiotincta
TCCCACCGCCTTCATGTTTATCTCCCTCAGCCTTCTCGACACTCTCACCCAACCCACCCGTACCCCGGCCGCCCGTCAGGAACGGACTCGGGTACCTTTTAGGAAACACAGGTGCCTCAAACTGATATATCGGCATAAAATCTGCACTTTTCCGAACTTCTTCCGGCACGCACGAGTTCCAGTTCTTGATCTTGACAAAGATACGCTCCCGATCGTTGTACCGTGAGTCGCATACGTAGAGAGGGAATCCGGGGTACCAGACCGGGGGGCGTGGTCTGCCACGGATGTGACGTGCGGTGAATTGACAGGCGATCTTTTCAATGATATCATCCAGAGGGTGATCGGCGAAATGACCTGCAGGAGGTGTCAAGGTGTGATGGCAAGCGAAAATGTGAAGGGGTCGTACTTGTTTTGAAGACTTCTCTCTCCCAGAATTGACGATGTGGAGGGTGGATTGTCTGTTCGGGACGATAATACCAGCACACGGTCACCCCGAGTTGACCCATCCGAGCGCTTTATATGCGGTTGGAAACCGGGGGGGAAGAAGAGAACTTGTCGCAGACTCACGCTTCCTCCAACTGATAGCACTTGAAGACCTGTCCAACGATTGGTTTACTCGGATCATCGGAATTGCACAGGTGCAGCCAATCCGCAACTCGGATCTTCCAACCCCTATACTCGACCTCCTCCACGAACTTTCTGTCTTTGGTAGAAACTCGGAAGGTTGTCACAGCCCTCGAAGTCTCACCTTCTGCGGCGTTCAAGGGTCTGGCCGTACCCGGGCCGGCAGGCAGAGAAGCCCAATTTGTTGTGGTCTTGTAGGGTGGCCCACTTGGAGGGTTTGAGGAGGTCAGAGCTTGGTAAAACCGCTTTCGGGATATTCAGCGAGATGTGTATGCATGAACCAATACAACCTACCTGCAGAAGTAGTACGTTGCCATAGGCATCACTCCCAACATCGTGAAACCTGCGCCCTTTGAGGAACAATTCATGCATCTCACGGTCGAACTGCTGAGGGTTTTCATATTCGCCGTCCTGGAGTCGAGTCTACAGTCTGATAAGCCTTCCCGTGTTCTTGCGACGGACAAACACAAGAAGCACACCTCAATGAGTTTCAAAGACAGAGGTCGCTGGTGCGGAACCACGGTGAGCGATAATTTCCCGATAGGATCCGGTTTGACATACGACTTGTGGGAAGTTTAGTTTCGGATCCATATCCGGGACCGCGCCCAAAACGGTACTGAGTCGCGTCCCGCTGTAAATGCGCGGTGTCGGGGTCATGAGAGTCTTCGCGAGTCGAACGGGAGTGCGCACCTTGCATCCTTGTAATCCCGTATTTGCTCAACGATCGGTAGAGCGTCCGCCTGAACCGCCCCGTCGGAATGAGACCTAAGTAATAAAAGAAGAAAACGCACTAGCTGTATCGTGGTAGACCACCCTCCAGGTCCGAACCCTTCCCACCTTGGTACGCTCTTCTCCAGCTGCTTCACGATCTCATCGCTCTGAGCCACCCTTGAAGTTTCGTTCGTCGGATCAGGTTCAGATATTCCACCGTCAACATCAACTTCGGAAGACGCTCTCCTTTGATTTGCCGAGGCTTGAAGACCGGGAGGGGGCAGCACAGGTCGTTTGGCCCACTCCATCTCGAGGATTCCCTGTAAATTCAAAAAAAAAAAACGCGTTACCCCACCCGCCGCCTTGCGGGCTCCGAATGGTCTTCACAAAAAGTTCTGGAGACATACTCTGAGTGCGTTCGCGTCTTTTGCTATTTGGCTGTCTTCCCTATTGTAGTGTAAGGCGTTCAAGAAGATGAGGTTGAGATCGTCATAAACGGCCTGCGCGTCCTTGAACCGGTTCGCCTTGAGATCGGCAAGCACGCCGTTCAAACACTTTGGATCCTGAATGACCTGAACAAAAGAACGACCGCACACATAAAGCAGGCGCGCGCGTCATCTCGCTCTCACCGAACGTTCTCGAGATTAAAATAAATATCTATTGTCCACACCTCGTAGTATTCAGGCAAATCGTCCTTGTCCACCAGATCCATGAACATTTCTCCCAGCTTCCGTTTCGCGCGAGGGCCTGCTGGTGCTTGGCAGAGGATGCTGATGACTTCATTAGCTGCAGTTATCTGCTGGGGCGAGAGTGGCATGAGGAGGGGATGGGTAGGGAGGGATGGTACCGACGTCACGCGAAAGGCTGAGGCGGCTGAGGCCCGCGCGCCGGACGGATCAACCGAGGTTGGTGTCCCCGACGCGCCTGACTGACAACTTCGAGTTCGCATCGTCTGGAACTATAATTTAGGACAGATACATGGAAGTAGATGGAACAACAAGTTCATGAGAAATACAACGCCTTCCTCGGACTCACTTCCTGCCCTTCAAGTTGGCTGTACACCGTCAACGCCATCGACGACCTCATCGGATCCCTCAAATATCCGTCCGACCCATCCTCCTCGTTCTCCTCCGCATCAATCAACAACACATCACCTTCATCCACGGTGGATTTCGACGGCCGCCTGCCGGGAGGTAACGAGGTTCTGCTGTCTTCACCCTTCGAATGAGAGCGGGCGCTTCGTGTGGGGGTTTGACTAGCGCCGTTGTCCCCACCCCGTTCCATGAGCGAAATCCCTTCCTCCCCCTCTGCTCTCATTCCATCAAACTCTCTCTTCCACAGCCTCTGACTGCTGCTTTCTCCCCGCACGTCTAGGGCCGCCACATCAAGTCCTACGAGCATGGGTCTATGCGAGGTAATCTCCACATCCTCAAGATCCTCGTCATCCAAATCATCCACATCCCAGTCCAAAAGAGGGTCAGCACCAATACGGGTCTTGCCCTTATTGCGACGCCGCTGCCGTTGAGGCAGTGAAAAGTCCGAAGCGGCCCCCGTCGATGTCTCGAACGACCATGCTGACAACGCGAAGGACGAGGATCCCGAGGCGCGTGATCCCGGCTCGAAAGAATTTCGGAGCGGTGCCCCCAAGTTCCCAACGAGACTCCCGCCGGAGATCGATGGAACCTTGATCCTCAATGTGGAGAGGGTTTCGGGGTTGCTGTCCTTTTTGAAAAACACGTGGCGAAGATTGAGGAAAAATCGGGTGATTAGGATCGTTCGTAATCTGTGGGCTGGGTTGTCGAATCTCTGGGGACAATGACCAGTGGAACGAGCAAACTTACGGATGGGTAAACAGGGATACAGTGCCATATGTCGGGCTTTCCTACAAAAAGTCGTGAACGAGGAACGAGATGGCCCGTTTCACCGGTGTACTTACGGGTCCCAGCTATAAGGGAAGTAACGTGAGAAATGGGATGGATAAAAGGCCTCATGGACAGAGTGTACTCGACCTTTATGGTGGCGATGTTGGTGGAACTCAGCGCCGTCAGGGCACTGAAGGTAAAGAGATGAGTGCTCTGCCATCACAATCACCCAGATGCGACATACACGAAGTAGACGGTACCTAGAAAAAAAACAGCTTGATCAACTAGGTCGAGAGGACACCAGCGAAAAAACTACCATCTCTCAGAAGTAGGCTCGAAAGCGGGGTTTGGAATCCGAACCTGTGGGCGTCGACACTAATCGTTATCGTTTTGATGACCGTAAGCCCCAAAATCGTCGTATCCGTGACGATCAGGAGGGCATTTGCGGCTATTTGCACTGAAGATTTGAGCGTCAGTGAGGTGAGAAGGGGTCATTGCTATGAGATACTGACTTCTTTAAACGGGGAAACGAGTCGGCGATTGAGTTAGATCAATAGCGGCAAGGTAATCAACTTACTGCATGATGCCGGTCGCCTTCATCACTTCCGACGTGATCTTGCAGCCGTAGAATGGAGGTCCAATAGGTACGTAATTGGCCAGTATGCCTAGGGTCTTGGCAATAATCAGGATCGGGGGTCTTAGAGGGGAGGATGGACGTACCAGAAATAACGCCGCATGCCCGGTGTACAAGACCATGATTGCCCAGAAGACACTCCAGTGGCGGTCCCAAATGGCGTACACCCGGAACGAGCAGAACACTATAAACTTCTGGCTGAATGCGAGCGTTTGCAGATAGCGAGCGGGATAACACACGTCCGATGCAGAGCTTGTGACATGTAGCAATTATCGACAACGCCCTATTCACCCTCGTGCACCTGATTCGAGGTGATGCCAATCAGCGACAATTTCTCCCCTGAGCGCCGAAAAAATGTAAGAACCCACTGCTAAATTACCACCAGATCAGTTCCCATCAGTCGTCAGGTATCAACGTTCAATACCGAAGCCACTCACATAAACAGTAGTAAGGTCTCCAAAAGTGATATAGAGCTGCAAAGCGGTCTCTGGCCATATGACATAGCGGTTGAACGCAAAAAGAAATGTGGCGAAGGAGTACTTGTGTCTCCAGACGTAGCGGATTTCGTCGGACAGCGTGATGAGATACTCGTACACGTACAACGCTTTAGGGGAAGGGGGAGAAGGAAAAGACAGGGTGTCAGACAAACCAGGGACGGGAGAAAGTAGGCGAACTGGACGATACCCAATATCGATATCGTTGCAGCTCTCGTTTGGTGACTGCATGAGTGTAGACAGTAAGGTGACAATCACGACGTCAGCGATCCAAGATTCGACAACTCAGGTTCGAGAAAAAGGCTAGAGCCCCTCTCGTCTCGGAGGGTTTGAGGGAAACGAGAAGTTTAGGAGCGGGGGACGTACAACAGGTGAAAAGAGTTCACGTCCGGTTCAACAGCCATCCTTCGTCAACGTTGCTTGCAAGACCCCACGACGCTCGCTTGCCGTTTTCGGCGTTAAAAGTTTATCCCGGTGCTAGTGCGATAAGACACGGATTGTATCAGGGGGAGGGGGAGGGGTGGAATTGGAGATCGCTGCGAGACAGAGAAGGCTGGAAAAACATGGACTCGTCGTGTCGGAGGAGCGCTGGGAATTCACTATCATTATTGACTGGCAGTGTTTGAGAAACGCCGTCCGCCCCACGTGAGAGAGTCCATTCAGGCATCCCTCGGCGGTCGCACGCCCGGCAATCTTGGGCTACCGCTCCCCTTGATGGGCGTCTCGCGGATGTCGCAGTTTGCCCCATAAACAGCGTCCGCTGTGCGCCACGGGGAGTCTAACATTTTGGCGGCTCAAAGGGATCGCACTCTCGTAGGCCCGACAGAGATGAACGTGGACGCATCGGACAGATCATCGATGCACCGTGCAGCGATTTCGTCTCACTCATACAAACATAACGTGTACGTTACTCAACTGACGTGCCCACTCTCTACTCAGTGCAACTACGGGGAAGCAGTATGCGCGCGTCGGGCGGAGCGAGTACAACTCAGAGCTTAGTGCAAGAGTTTCTCCCAGTTTGGGCATTCATGGGCTTGAAAGTTGGCTTGCGTTTCTTCATCACCGATTCGACGGCTTCCGGTATGTCCTAAGTATGAGAATAAGTCTGGGCGCTCTTTCACAGACGGAACTACGCTTACCACAGTTTGCAACATCCCCGCATTCCATGCTATCGTGTATTCGAGGTTATCCGCAACACTACGGTACGATCAGCTCACCATACGGTGAGGTTATCGGGAGAACCTACGTATTGTCCCTTGCATGCAAAAGCAGCCTCTTCGTGCTCATTACGGCTACCGGGCTCTTCTCCGCAATGGTCTTGGCCAACTCCAAAACGTCATTCAAAACCTCTTTCCTCCCGCCTTCCACCACTTTTGAGACCAAGCCAAGCTCTTTTGCCTCGGCGGCGGTAAAGAAGCGAGTGGAATAGGCGAGTTCGTGGACCAGAGATTGGTTCCCTGTGAGTTTTGGGAGACGCGCGAGAGTACCGATGTCCGCGGCTAATCCAATATCTGCCTCCTGGTCAGGGGTTATTTCGTTTCTCGGAAGTTGATGCGTGAATCAGAACAAACCTTGATGGAGAAACGAGCGTTCGAGGCAGCATAACGTACGTCACAAGCCGCGATTATATCGATACCCAGACCAAGGGCAAGCCCATGAATTGCGACAATCACAGGGAACGGGCAACGTTCGGGGGCAGCAATGGCGTGCTGGAATTCCTTGATGTGGTGTCCAATGTGGAACGCCGCGCGGGCGGGGTCTACAGGGGTGGCAGGTATCCCAGAGAGGCCACTTTGTACTGCGGTTTCAATGCGGTCAAACAGGCAATGAAACACGGAGCGTGTGAGGCAAACTTGCAATCAAGACCGGCCGTGAAAAGCTTGTCCAGCCCGGAGGCAAGAACGACGACTCTCACGTCCTCCTCCAAACCGACTTTTTCAAACATTTGGGAGTATTCGCGCCAGACGCTGAGAGCATTCGACACAGAATGACGGTAAAAGGTAGGGAAAAACCGAACGATGCGTAGTCCCCATACCTCTCGTGAAATGCATTCACCGGCGCCCTGTTCGCTTGGATGAGATACACGTGAGGAATGGGAACAGAAACTTGGAAAAAAGTCCCACTGAGATGGGACATGAGCGAGTCGTTCGCCGAGGGGGGTGACAAGGTGTGTGCCTTCCCGGCGGCAGTCCGGTCCAGAGGATCCGAATTTGTCGCCGATCACGGTGATCACGTCGGAAGCAAATTCGACAAAGGCCCGAGGGTTACCCCTGGTTGCCGGGCCCCAGACGGGGGTGGTGAACATTCAAAAAGCCGGGGCACCATGAGGCTGATTGTTTTGTGTGGAGGATCCGCACAAGACGCGGACTGATGCGAATCACCGGTTCCACAGTCGCGACTTACTGAAAGGTTCGGAGCGGGGTATTGACTCCGAAGCTGGGCCAGGAGGCTTTAAATGAGCTTTAAAGATTACCCGCAGTTCTGTACAGGGCCGCGAGGTTTTTGTACCGTCGCGTGTTCTATTTAACCTTCCCGAGGCGGTCGGTTTGACAGCCTGTCGGCCCATCCCTGATCTTTTTCCCCTGTGATGTGATATCGCGTGACATTTAGTATAGAGAGGTCCATAAGGCCGGGAGCGGCATATAAGAAAAAGAATTGTAACCCTGGGGGTTACAACCGTCCAGTCCCGAACGGGGACTCACGGCGTTGAGGCCTGAGGCCTGAGGATTGAACATGTCTCCATGGGTACATAAGTGGCGTAGGGAAAACGCCGGATGGATGGCTTTTATCCTTTCTCTTCTTGACTGTTCTCTCTCTCTCGATAGTCTCTGTTCACCGAACCGACATACCATTGTCCCGTCTGTTTCCGAGTCTTACCATCCCGCGTAGCTTCCAGTTGAAATCCTTCGATCAGGTCCCAATCCACTCCCTCGTGCGTGTAGAGAGAGGGAGCGATGGCCTCAACACCCGTCCCCCCTCTTCCCACCGTCCAGAGCCTCGGCATCACCCCTCAAAAAGACACAGACCCTATCAAGGTCGCAGAAGAATGGCTTGAAAAGTTGCAGATCGCGATCTCCCCGTCACCCAACGGCGATATCAACATCGATAAGGTCCTCGACCTCTTCCAGCCAGACGCTTTCTGGAGAGACATCCTGTCTCTGACCTGGGACTTCCGCACCTTCTCTGGCACAGCTCAGATCCAAAAATTCCTCCAAGATCGGATCGCTGACCCCTCGCTTCGCGACAAGCTTCGCCTGAACAACCTTAAGCTCGAGACCGCTAGCGTTGAAAAACTTTGGGATGACATCGAATGGATCCAGGCCTTGTTCACCTTCTCCGTTGGAACGTGGGGGGCCGGAGACGGCGTTTTCAGGCTTGTCTTGACATCTGAGGGTGTCTGGAAGGCATACACCGTCTATACCAACTTGCAATCTCTCCTCGAGCACCCCGAAAAGGTCGGACCCCTACGGAACCCTCTCCCTAACCACGGCAAGTGGGCAGAACAGAGAAAGAAGGAGATAGAGTTTGAGGGCGTCGAGCCTTATGTCGTCATCGTCGGAGGTGGCCAGAGCGGGCTCGATGTCGGGGCCAGGTTGAAGTTCTTGGATGTCCCAACCTTGATTCTGGACAAGAACCCGAGAATAGGGGATCAGTGGAGGAACAGGTATCAAGCACTATGCTTACACGACCCCGTTTGTACGTCTTTTTCTCCCGACGCGTGTTCGCTGTGTAACCACCATCGCTTCTAGGGTATGACCACTCCCCGTACCTTCCGTGTGTACACAGTTTCTTTTCACGACAACTATGTTGACGCTAATGTCTCTTCAGATTCCCCGCAAGCTGGCCAGTATGGACCCCTGCACAAAAGGTACGTGTCACCATCTCACCAGGTCAGAGTCGGACCATAAGCATCCTTTCACAGTTGGCCGATTGGTTCGAATCCTATGCCGAGATCATGGAGCTCAACGTCTGGACCTCTTCAACCGTTACGTATGCCGAAAAAGACGCCTCGGGAGCATGGGTTGTCAGCGTGACCCGGATACTCCCAGACGGAGCGGAAACTAAACGTGTACTCCGTCCAGCCCACGTCATCTTCGCTGTGGGACTCGGGGCTGGAGTGTGGAACATCCCACAGTTTCCCAAACAGGTCCGCTCTTTCATGTATCCTTGGGGTCAGGTGCACGGAACCGACATCGTTATTACTTGTAGGAAGAGTTCCAGGGAGAGATCCTCCATGCATTCGGGTACACGACAGCGAAGAAGTATGTTGGAAAGAAGGCCGTTGTAGTTGGCGCGGCCACCTCCGGTCACGATGTTGCCTTCGACATGGCCAATCATGGAGTCGGTAAGTGATCATTCCCGTGCGCCTCATTTTGCTCAACTCATCGTCTCTTGATGCAGATGTCGTAAGTAACCATATGTATGAGAGCACCTCCACCCGCATCTGAACGTGGGTTTAGACGCTTTATCAACGTTCGCCTGTGTATATCATGAGTACAAAGCACGGAGTTCCGGGGTTCCTCGGCGGTAAGTGAATCCTGCCCCTCGTCTTTTAATTTACAAACCGCTCCCATTGTCTCCAGTCTACTCTGAAGGTGGGAAGCCAACCGACATTGCCGATCGGCTGAGCGCATCGTTCCCGTACCTCCTGGGATTTTCGCTCCACCAGAGGGTTGTGAGGGATGTTGCTGTTGCCGACAAGTGAGCTTCTTCACAGTCTTTATTGATCATTCGGCTAAAACACCTATGACAGGGATATCCTGGACGGATTAAGGAACAAGGGCTTCAAGCTGACGAATGGTCCGAGCGAGGCCGGATTCCTGGCGCTCGCGTTGGGCCGCGGTGGAGGATACTACTTTGGTCAGTTATCTTGAACTCGATTCCGAGCTATCCGAATTTCATCCACACTCTGATCCCTCTCACAGACGTCGGAGCTTGCCAAATGATCATCGACGGGAAGATTGGACTCAAGAATGACTCACCAATCAAGGAGTTCACCAAGACTGGGTTGAAGTTTGAAAACGGCAGCACGCTCGACGCGGACCTCGTCGTCTTCGCCACCGGGTTCGGGGATTATCGGGATGGATTCCGGAAAATCCTTAGCAAAGAACTTGGCGGTAAGGTGAAGGAGGTTTGGGGCTTAGATAGCGCTGGTGAACCGAAAGGGGCTTGGAGGGATATCGGAGTTGAGAACTTGTGGTGCATGATGGGAAATCTTGCCCTATGCAGATACCATTCTACACATCTCGCTCTCCGTGAGTTTTCGTCCACCGATCCTTTTCTTGGTTGTGGTATTGACGGTCACGGATGAGCAGAAATCAAAGCCATAAAGGAGGGGTTGTTCACACGGAGGTACTCATTGGAGGAGGCCTAGGAAAGTGTCTATGTCGGGTATGAATATAAACCCCTGAAAGTATACCGTCATTTGTAAAATATAGGTCGAGGTAGAAGCAAGCAATCGAGGAACTGCGGCAAACGAACTACATCCCTGCAGTGGTGATCCTTGCGGTACTTATGGACTGCTTGAGGAGACCGTATATGCAGCCACCCGCATGAGCAGCTGAGAACGTTCTTACGCTCCTCCAGATGGACCGGCATTGGGTAAACGGCTATACGCGCATTTATTGCGAGCGAGGTCGGTTTGTTGTCGAACCCTTCGTCGATCTCGGGAGCCGTTGAGGATCGAGTGACGAGGCTCCATTTTCTTTGAGGGAAGATCACTTGGGAGCGGCGAAGTGGTGGCAAATTGCAACTGGTTTGCGGGAGAAGCTTTGTTAAAAATATAAAGGCCACTATGTAGGTGAAGGAAATGTTCCATGTCAAAGTATCAATTCAGGAAGAATTCATGGGCGTTTTTCGTACTCGCCGTGTCAGTCAGGTAGGGGCCGGCTTTCTCGCGAGACTTTAGAATGGCACTGAGTGGCATTCGGGAACGGTAGAGGGGTATGATACCATCCGCCAGGTTGTCGTTGCCGTCCTTCACCCCCGATTGACCTTGGAGTCCTGGGCAAAGGCACACAGATGTGTTTTTAGAACGAAATCGGTCTTGCTGACGCACCCGTTCTCTCCAGGATGGAGCTTGAGGATATCGTTCGAAGTTCTCTGTGCTGGTGCTCTCAGCCGGTTTCTGTCCCACTCTCCTCGCGTTTCTTTAACTTTGGAAAATACCTTTTTCGTTCGATTCAGAGTGATTAACAACCAAAAACAACCGACCGTGAACAAGAATGTCTCCCACCTAGTAAATCCCTGAGAGTGGGTGCAGGGCGGGGACTTTTTGCCTCCGGATCACCTGGGTGAGGGTAGTCGCTGGCAGTGGACAACGACACTATCTCGGGGAGTCACTAACGTCGTGCCCCGCTAACGGAGATACGGCATTCCCGAATGAAACGCAAAGAGACAAAATAGTGACATTGACGATGGCAGAGCCTGTGGTTGCGAGAGATTGAATATTGAGTACGGCTCTCTGCGCACCCCAAGTCCTGGAGCTCAAAGGACGACTGGGTGTACTCGCGCAGAGCCCCCCCTTCGTACCCCTTCGTATCTTCCCCCTCCGCTTCTGAATTGAGGCTTGATACCAGCCTAGACTGGGTGACTGGGGACCGACAACCTCAAGATCACGTGTGACACAAATCAATTTGGGGTCCTCGCAGTGAGCCCAACAACGTGGCCAGCTCATACTGGACGCCCTACAGAACCAATGGG